>LJIJ01000342.1:23511-136127 GCA_001718145.1 Orchesella cincta
GCAGCTTCTTCTCCAAAGTCACAGGAACACTACCAAGGGTCCCGTGTGATACGAGCCTTTGGACTCATCTGTCCGATCTACAACTTGCAGATCCAAACTACTATCAGCCTGGTGAAATTGATATTTTGCTGGGAGCAGACGTCGTCGCCTCCATCATGCGGGAAGGAAGACGCCAAGGTGCAAGCAACACCCCCATAGCTCAAAATTCCATATTTGGATGGGTACTTTCCGGTCGGGTCAGTACCATTCAACAAACAATTATAAATTCAAACGTTGCCACATGTCGCTTAGACAGCCTTGTGGAGCGTTTCTGGAAAGTGGAGGAGTTACCAAACCGCAAGCCGCTCACTCTGGAAGAAAAAGCATGTGAGCAATTCTTCCAAACCACAACAACACGAGATTCGACGGAGATACATGGTACGCTACCATTCCATCCCAGTTCCAGTCAGCACCCCTCCAAAGCATTGGAGATACTTACGCTAGCAGAGCGTCGCCTTCATCAACTGGAAAGAAGGTTCGAGAAATATCCCAATCAGCATGCAGCTTACATCAAGTTTATGAAGGAGTACATTGACTTGGGACATATGGAAGAAGCCGCTCCAACCACCTCAGCTGTGTTATTCCTCATCATTTTGTGTGCAAAGAGGATAGCAGCACAACCAAGCTGAGGGTGGTCTTTGATGCCTCCATGAAGTCAGCCAACGGAGTGTCATTAAATGACATGTTGATGGTGGGACCAAGATGACCTGTTCTCACTTCTCATCAGATTCCGACTCCATCCTGTTGCTTTGAAAAGTGATGTGGAGAAAATGTATCGTCAGTTCCAAATTCATCCTGACGACCGAGACTTCCTTCGCATTCTGTGGAGGGAAGACAAGGATCAGCCCATTAAGCAGTTTCAACTAAAAACTGTTACGTATGGAACAGCACCAGCTCCATATCAAGCAACTCGCAGTCTTCAGCAGCTCGGAAAAGATGAGGAAGAAGAAGTATCCAGAAGCAGCAGCTGTTATTCAGAAAGATATGTACGTGGACGACCTCATCAGCGGCTCCTCCACTACATCAAAAGCAATCAAGCTCACTCAAGATTTGAACTCCATCATCAGTGCTGGAGCGATGTCCCTGCGGAAGTGGTGCAGTAACCCTTCAGTCATGGCAGCGATCCCAAAGGAGCTCCGTGAGGAAGGTTCAGAACTCACATTTGACGAGGATTCAACCATCAAAGCTCTTGGAATTGTTTGGCACCCGCAATCAGATGTCTTCAAGTTCAACAGCAAGTCCAGTTCCAAAGCAGCAACAAAACGAGAGCTTCTATCAGAGATAGCGAAAACATTTGATCCTCTTGGATGGCTCTCACCATTAACAATCAACGCCAAAATCCTATTTCAACAATCGTGGCAGCTAACAACTAATTGGGACAGCCCATTGGAACCCTGGATAGCGGAAGCTTGGAAGCAATATCAACATCAATTGATGAAAATATCATCCCTCCAAATCCCAAGATGCATAGTCAAGCCAAATGTAGTTACTATCAACTACATGGATTTTCAGACGCCTCAGAACGAGCATACGCTCAGCCGTTTATCTGAAATGCATCATGTCAGATGACACCGTCATGATCAACCTCATCGCCTCTCGAACAAGGGTTGCTCCTCTTCATCAGGTCTCTCTCCCCCGTCTCGAGCTGTGTGGAGCAGTGCTCCTAGCAGAAACTATTGAAGCCATTCAAAGTGCAATTAACATTAAATGTACAACTACTTGTTATACAGATTCCATGATAGTTGTCAAGTGGCTATCATCATCCAGTCGGCGCTGGAAAACCTACGTCGCCAACAGAGTGGCAGCCATCCAGGAGCTCATCCCAGTGAGCATTGGCATCACGTACCCGGAGTGGAGAATCCAGCTGATCTGCCAAGCCGTGGAATCACAACAGACGAGCTTATCAACTCTGAGCTCTGGTGGCATGGACCAGATGGTTATCAACCCCACCGTCCTTATTACTAGTGTGTGAACATGGAAGCAGTTTTTGAAGAAAATCCACAATGAAGCAAGTATTCTCGAACCAGGCATCCTCGTCATTCCTCATATACAGCGTGGGTTGAGCAGTTCTCAACTTTACGAAAATTAATTACACAACAGCAATCATCATCATGTTCATAAAGTTCAAAAAGAAGTCATCCCAACCACTGCAGCGAATTCAAACCAGAAATCATCTTATCGCTCGTGTGCAAGCCCATTTCGTTTCCAGAAGAGATAAGAAGACTGAAGGAAGGAAAGAAATCCAATCCAGCACTTATCAAAACTTCTTCCATACATTGATGGAGATGGAGTTTTACGTGTGACAGGAAGACTCAACAACTCTCCAATCAAATATCAAGCACCCATTGCTTCCCAAAAACATGCTTATCATTGAGGATTGTCATCAGCGCCACTTTCATGGTGGACCAACCCTCATGCTCGCCGCCCTCCGGGAGGAGTACTGGATCATGGAGCACGAGACAGCATCCGCTTCATCACCGAAATGTGTCGTTGCCGAAAAACCAAAGCTGAAACAATGCAGCAGCTGATGGGTCAACCAGCAGCCAGAGTCACCCCTCATCGCCCTTTCCTCCATTCCGGAGTCGACTTTGCAGGCCCCTTCCAAATCAAAATGAGAGAGGAGAGAAGCATTCAGAAAAATGTTGGTTTGCAATTTTCATTGCTTTGCAACCAAAGCAGTCCATTTGGAAGCCGTTACAAGCCTGTCCACGATGGATTCATTGCTGCTTATCGGAGATTCACCGCCCGAAGAGGATTATGCAGTCACCTCTACAGTGACTGGTACCAATTTTATTGGTGCGGATCGAGAGCTCAGGAAAATTCTACAACAACTGGAAAAGCAATTTCAACAACCATTGTCACATCTTGGAACCACCTGGAGTTTCAACCCCCCAGCAGCCTCACCAAGGAGGATTGTGGGAAGCCGGCGTCAAATCGGTGAAGTATCACCTCCGCCGCGTGGGTCCAAAACTGTTGACACTTGAGCAGTTCGAAACCATATTATGTAATATTGAGGCATGTTTAAACTCGCGACCTCTCTATTCTATTTCAAACAATCCAGATGACGTGTCAGCCCTCACTCCAGGACATTTCCTCATTGGAGGACCCCTCACTGCTATTCCAGAGCCCGACCTGACCTTGCTGAAGAAACTCATCTGGATTACTGGCAGGAAGCTCAGCTAGTTAGCCAACATGTGTGGAGCAGGTGGAAAGCAGAGTACTTAACAACCCTCCAGCAGCGTTTCAAGTGGGTCCGGAAGCAGCCTAATCTCAGTGTTGGTGACCTTGTGGTCATCAAAGAAGATAACCAGCCTCCTACCAGATGGAAGTTGGGACGAGTCATCTCCGTTCATCCTGGAAAGGATAACCTAGTTCGAAAGGCAACTCTACGCACCGTCATTGATGTCAACTCCAATCCAGTACGCTACGGTGAAACCGTCAGGCCAATACAAAAATTAAGTGTATTATTAGCATGCAATGAAATGAAGTAAGGATTTTTCTTTCCATTTTGCAACACTCATTTTTTAATGTTTATTTCCTTTCAGATTTGAGGCCATCCTGATACTAGCCATGTTCATCGTTACCACCTCGGACGCGGGTGTAAAAACCTAGACAGTTCCGTCCCGTACCCAAAAAACCCCCGGAAATGGTGTGACATGGTGAATTCAGGACCCTCAGATCGTTTCCAGTAAATGTAGTTTCAAATGTTGCATAGTCCTTACTCAGAGTAATTGCTGTACCTTCGTCCAGCGGCCGGGAGTGTTCATTCATTTGTGTAGTGTCGTTTTACCAAGAATCAGTTTCTCTAAAATATTATTTGTCTGTAATATGTCCTTCGTTTTTCTCATGCTAAATGTAATGTCAATGACTTAGTGTTCCATTCGTTTCTTTATTATCAATTTGTTTATGAAGCCAATCTGTCTACATGATTGTTAAGCATTATAATTCCCTAATCCTATTTTGTATATTTGACCATTCGATCTGAACTCATCTTATTATAATAATTTATGCGTACCTTGTATGACTGAAACTCAATGCATTTTTCCTCTGTTCTAAGTATAAAAAGCCAGTATCTGTACAATCATCGCCTATCTTCTTCTGACTACACCGTGACTCTGCCGGAGTGCGGTCTTAAATTCCCTAGATTACGTGTAATAAAGTCCAAGTCCAAGTAACTTAGAAGTTTTGCACACGTAGTTTCTTCCTTTCTTTCTCATAAAGATTCTCATTCCTCATTCATTTTATTTACATACCAAAGGACATTGCCTTTGCCTTCATTTCAGTAACATTTTACTCATCAGTTTTACCTATTTCTAACTTCCAATTCATAATCAAACATCCACTGCTAACCTATCTACAGGATGCATTGACATTTATTGGAAACCTAAGGTCGAAGTCCATAACCTGACCTTGTTTTGTTTGAGTAACTGACGCAGTTTAATACGATCAGAGACCTGGAGTATATAGCTTTACGAAAGATGCTTTGATTTTTATGTTTGCAGACAAATTAAAAGTAGGAATACTCATAGTATTGCAATTATTCCTGGATTCCATCAAAGAATGAACGAACGAAAGAAATCAAGTGTGGATAATTATCTAGCGCAAACTACAAACCAATTTACTCTTACCAAGTGTGTTTGCAGTTTTCATTGATCTCAACTTTGTGATCATGACTTCCTGGTATTATTACATGAGTAAACAAACGGTTGGCATTTGATTTAGTTACAACTACATTTTATTTTATTGGCAACTCTGTCTTTAGCTACGTCAATGTCCATGTGTAAACAATTTGACGTCAACCAAGTTGGTAGTGGTTTGGGTTGGATTTGTGTTAGGCATCTCATATAAGAAGACCCCAAGAAAACGAGATCCACTCAATAAGTTAGTCTTCACTTGTGTACAACTAGTTCACGAGTGTGTAAGCAGCCATAAGTCGTAACTAGTCGACTTACACAGTTTACTTGACGTTGATGGAGACGACTCCCATGTGCAATGTTAACTTGATCGTTCATCGTCATCCTCGTATGCGTCTTCATGGTCGAACAAGATAAAACATAATATTCTCACAGGATATACGATAAACGATATCCATGCTCGGAGCCCCCAATGTACGATACATACTGGAGTCCATCATCGTCATCAAATATAGTTCACACAAGACATTAATCTGATTTACATGAGTATGAACATTACTTTAATTACATAATACGACAAAGTATGTACCTTGGTTTTGGTTTATGCATTTGACGAATTAAATTTTAATGTCCCCGTAGCCTCCTATCCTTATTACAGAAACTAGCTGACTGGCCTGTCTTGTCATAAACTCAGACATAATAGCGCAGTCAGTTGAGAGGATGGGACATGACAGGGCATGATAATTAGATTTCCCCAATTACGACTAGGCAGACATTTCTCCTTTTTGCCAATGCATCGAACGAAATTTGTGTTTGCTTGCAAAATACTTCTGAGCTTTCTTCTTCATTTGGTGCATAATGCATCGTATTGTATTCATGAGGTACCTTGAACCTATATCCGCTTTTCTGCACTCTTTTTCTTGGAAAGCTTTAAATATTACATTCTGAGATTTGAGGATAAATTAAATCCGCCCCATACTCATCTTCCTTCCACGTGTCATGCATTACATATGTGACATGGTTGCTGATATAATTAGAAAGTGAAAAATTATTTTTACTTGGTGGCAAATAAAAGTAGGTAGGATTTATTTTTGTAGTTTTGTTTTTAATGAAAATTTCCTAACCACATTTTTCTTCTTATCTATTTAACAATGTTTATTTTCCGTTCTCACCACATGCAAGAATAGCAAGTGTTATAGGTATTTAAACCAAATTTTGTGGTTTTCATTTTAACTAGAGCACTGTCTTATTGAGCTTGTTAGTTGAACAGGTTTGTTATCAGGTTATTATTGCAAAAGTGAAAGAATGCAATTAAGGTGTAGATACTTCATAATATCCAGTCATTGAATGCGGTGCTATACGATAAATATTGAGAATTCCTGGGTTATAAATCACAAGAGAAACTGGAAACAAAACAACTACTCTTCCGACTGTCTGGCTTTTTATTAGTCTGCTATGCCCAATAACATTCCCTTGTTATATCAGTGTTTCTAATAACGTCTTACATTTATATATTATGAAATACTTTATAGAAAATTTTGAGAACAGTATACCAATTTTCACCACTTTTCATGCAAAATCGCTGCAATTTACGTCATTATAATTCTATCTTCATTAAACGCCGTGAATTAGTGGTCAAAGTCCAAACCCTGTTTTTAATCTCAAATTCATTTATTTCAACTAATACGCTAAAGGTAATACACTCGTTCTCTAGATTAAACGAGAATGTTTAATTGCTCCAATGGGAAAATAAACAATATAATAATTTTGTTGAACAAATGTTAGTTTAATTCCTTTTTCTCACGCTTCCACATCAATTATCGTCATCATCACGTGTTCCTTACTTTAATTCCTCACATCAGTCTACCATCTACACTTTGTCTTTGAGAACAGGTGGACGTTTTTATATGTCCATCATATACGTATGTGCATAATTTTTTTTGCAAAATGTTGCTTGCTACTAAAGGGCATTGGGTATAGGGTGGAGGAACAGGCTTGTGAAACAAAGACAAAACCTGTTAATTGAAGATGACGTGTGTTGTACAGTTGGTTGTAACAAAAAAATAGCAGATTACTTCATATCAGCATACCGGCATATTTGGCATGATCTTTAAGGTTAAATGAACCTCAAAAGGATTGTTTGAAGTAGAAACGCGATACAAAACGAAAGAACAAAACGAAACGAAAAGAACGGGTTGTAGATTGTTGGTGGTAGAGCCACAAATTGGAAGAATTTGGTCACTTGCCGTTCGATATTATTGATCAAAGGTCCATAATAATCGGGAAATATTTTGACTTTTTCATGGTCATTGGTCATCATCGTGACTGTGACATTTCCTGTCCTTCTCATCCAAATCAACCCTGTTGTCAGTCTTTTCTCGCTTCCTTTATAATTTATAGAAATAGCGAAGAGGGCTAAACAGGGCCATGTATTGTGAGTGCTGGTCATATCTCCGTTCCAATATATACATACTTAGATGTGAGCTAACTTAATATATTTCACGGAATTATAACAAATGAAGTTGCGTATTTACTGTCGACTTGTTATAATTGCATTGAAAGCTTGCTTTTATGGGCTCTTGATAATTTTCACATTTCCCTTGAAACAACTGATGAATAATTTAACATGGGCTCCAATCCAATATATTGATTTCTCAGGCCGCACGTTCCCCTGCATATTTCACGGAGAATTTAAAGGTGAAAGCTTGCTCACATACCATTTTTTCTGGTGAAATGGTCAATGGACTGAACGGAAAAGAGTATAATTATTTGTAGCATGAGTTTCTGATAGCATGCTAGCCATTCTCATGCAATTTTTCAATCCGGTTTTTTAATAAAAGGGCAGTCAACATTTCAGTTCAGACAGACGAAGTTTAAGATAGCGTTTCCCATACCCGTCACGAGGTGAACAGGAAGAATTAAAATTAGGTATTCTGCGAATATGCGACCATTTAAATTGGTGCAACATTTATGTTGCAGGAGGAGTCAGCTCAATTCAAAAAGTCAAAAGTCAATGCTCAGCAACTTACCTGGATTCATACTCCACGAGCTTGAGATTTGAGTCAAATATTGGCATTTCATCATCAAACACGATCACCTCGGAAGACGGATCCCCACTCCTTTGATGTGGATGATCACTACCTGAGTAGCACTGCTCAGTTATTCTAGCACAGCTTGCCATTTTTGTATTATTATTCGCCTTGTCTTTTAGCAAACCACAAAGTCCATCCCGTTAGAGGCTAGACTATTAAATAAGACTTGAAATGGATAGAATTCGCACACACAAAGTAACACGCAATCTGATCCTGCAACTGCAACCACAAAACCAGATTCTAATCTTGTCTCTTATTCTCCTCTTCTCTGTACAACTTCCTTATAACATCATCAACCAACGGAAAGAATAATATGAGTATAATACAACAATTCTATTTTGCTTCCGAACCACTTTTTTAATTGACAAGAAATCCGTCTTTATCTCATTAACATATAACTGTCACAAGATTGTACTGGTTTAAATTGAGATCTGCTTTAAACGAGTAGACTAGAGGTTTTACTGAGATTGCTGTAAATCCAATAGAAAGTTTATAGTTAAAAATTCACCTGGAATCTTCCACTCCTGCTGTCATTAGCTTTCATAAGACAAAAAACTGATGACGAGAGATGATGCGTAAAATAATTATTATTGGTTGCTCTACTAAAACTGATGGCATTTGTGTAATGACTTGTAATTGTGGTGTCTCATAAAAATGACTACTAATATTTTGTTACTTTATTGATGCTCACTCACTAATTGTTTGTGTAATTTGAGAATGTTGATCTTGCTGTTCTCATTTTACTCAAACAAATTAAGAGAATGCGTGAACAAACACAGCAGCTCAGCAACAAATCATAAATCAGACTTGCTGGAGTCTCCAAGCATTTGGGGTCACACAAAACACATGCTGGATTATAATGATGGAAGCACCCGAGTTATGTGACTTCTACCACTGATGGTAATGCTGATTACAAATGATGAGAATGTCGATGTCGCTGCTCTTCATAAGTCGAGTATAACTGTACCTCAATATTTTTTTTGCTATACGAAAACTAAATCGGAGCGAGCACAGCAGTCTGAGTGAATAGCAACTGGCTGACTGACTGCTCCTTCTTTACTTCACTGTGTCTTCATGCCTAAATGCAGGTTTAGGGATATTGCACAAGCGAAGTGGAAGTGCAGAAAGAGAAGAAGCCTCCGACTTTTCTCCACTTTGCACCAGAACTGTATAGAAAGAGAGCTATACAATTTTGATAGTACTCCTTTCCGTCTTGTTTCCCTACACAAAACTGTTATTTTACCTATGCACGTTTTTGTGTATTATGCCCTTCCTCACATCCTGCCTGCTGTTCAAGTTGGGCTGGTTGAGTTGAGCTCGAGCTCAGCTCTTTCTTCATATATTATGTTTGTACACAGTCTCAACCAACACGACAGAAGAAACTTGGGATAAGGATATGTTTATTCTATGGTCATATGCCACTTTCGCATATGCTCAAACTCTAGCAAGTCAATGAGTAGGCACAAAAAATAGTGTTAGTTATTGGCAAATCTGGAGAGGATATTAAGATGAATTCTTCCTTAGCCTTTGCCTTGTCAGTTTCTTCATGCATGAAACAGATTGGAAGAGAGGAACCCACACAACGCATTATCTCACTCTCACTGAACTCAACTCACAGCAACGCCACGACTCGATGCTCCTTTGTGTCTCGGAATCATACACCAATACTTTTGTAACCACCGTTCAATAATGCTATTATGTTGCGAGGCAAGTGTTCGCAAGTTCAAACTGAAAAGCTATAAAATGTTTAAAACACGGTGTAAGTTGCTCCTCCTCTAGGTATCATTTTCTTCAAAGTCAAACTGTAGTCTGACTATAGACAGTCTATACAAGTTATTAAGTAAACAGAGTTGAAATGCTGACTCGATAGTTTTCCAAGTAAATCTTATTAACTTGTTTGACTGACACAAAGAAATATATAAAGGACTACGAACACGGGGAGCTGCTTACGCAATAAGCGATGATTCAAAATGATTAGGACGAATCCGTAAATCTAACAAAAATTGAATCCTATGTAAATATATAGCGTTGAGACTGTGCTCTTTGTATTTCCCCAGCCTTTGCTTCTGGATAAGCTATTTTTCTGAGAAACTCCTCACACGCCACCAATTGAAGCAAACATATAGTCAAAACAAAAATATTTAACACCCTTCTCTACTCCAGATATCCCAACAATTTGTTGGGATCGGAATCTAACACGGATACTAGCTCGTTTTCGTTACTTTGTTCTTCACAAAGACAACTGATGTATGGATTGCATGTGATGAAGTTTATAAGCATTAAACCCGTACTCATTCATTCTATAATGGATAGAAACTACTGAAAATAATATATACTAATAATTGCATTGGAGTTGCCACTCAATTTTTTGTTCTGTCTTAAGTCTCGCCATCAAAAAACTCTTTGTGGAGTGCGTGCAGCTAAAAGTTTTATTTTCTTCTGTCGAATTAATATCAGGCAGTACTACAGCCATTTCTAATAGCTAGGAGCCTGGCAGAGCTGAGCTTTGCAACTACTTGTAAATTTAACAGATGTATAAGATTGCTAGTCAGCTTTAATGTATGCATGCCCAGCACCAGCGTTCAAGAACCTTTTGTTATGATCACGATCATCATCATCATCAACACGGTATTATAGCTGCTGCGCTATGTTGTTATTATGTTTGGTGGTAACTAAATAAAACGAAACAGTATATAACACAACCATGCATTTTTTGCTCTATCCAGACGGTTGGGTTGGGAGCGAGTGGGACAATGACGCTTTTTGTCGACAATCTTGTCGTGTTATGGACTAGCTTCTACTTATTAGCTGAATGCGAACAACTGTGTACAAGAACAGTGTTAATACAGCCGCATAAAGCAAGGATGTCGATTACTTGCGCGAGTTTTTAGGAAGCTAATAATAACAAACATAAAAAAGGGACTGTGCAAACTTTTTTGAAGCATGCATGCTTGGTTCTCTACACAGTGATGATGAGATGAGAACGCAAGCCTGCATAGAATTCAGATGAATTTGTTGTGCTACAATGCACATTTGCTAAGGTTTGGCTTCCCATCTGACTCTAAGCCGAGCTGATGATGATCGCATGTGCTTTGTATAGAACACAACTACATCAAATATGTAGTCTGTTTGATGTTGATGTTATCGGATTACATTTTCGCTGTGGTATTAAAACGTGCATACGAAAAGCATGGGATAAACGCTAGCTAAGCAGTTTACGCTATTCCAGTCCAACTTATATGCTAATAATTTGTATAAGAAATAGAGACAGAGCTGAGGAGAGCTAATACGCTTTGTCCTTTTTCCGGTGCACATGCACTCGCCTTCCTAGAGAACACAGTAGTGTTGTGTTGTTTGGTTTGGTTCTTTCTGCTGTGTGACGATGTGAACTATGGAAGGAATGGAGTTTGGCAAGGAATGTGATATTATGTACCTATATAACTACACGCTAAAATGTGGAGTTGGTGTGCTCAAACCTCTCAACTACTCGCAGTGCCAGAACTTGAGCCAACTCAAGTACGTCCTTTGCTTCGGCGAAACCGTGAATTGGGAGGAAGAACTGTGAAGTTCGCACATGATAAAAATGCATAAAAGTCATTTTTCTTTAAGGAATCTTATGTTGGAATCTCTCTCTTTAACGGAAGGAAGGAAGAAGAAGAGCACTCTAACTTTTTGGCTCACTTCTTCACTACTTAGCCTGCATTTCCAGGATTTCATTACAAAAGTATTACTTTTTTAAACTCAACCTCTCCAAAAACATATTGGGCCAGTGTAACACTAGGAAGAATGCATGGTGGCACTCAATCACGTGCCGTTTTTTTGTCAATTTTTTATTCCATAGACAATGCACTTCATCTCGATTCAAAGGCTTTGTAATCGTACCTACGAGTAACCTTGCTTGTCTTCCCTTGTCGTAACATGTGTAAGTCTTAGCAGTTTCCTTCAACTTGGATGTGATGTAAAATGCACACGCCCATTGCGATAAGCAATCCCATCGCTACTTTTGCCCCAAAAGATGAAGTTATCCATTTTTCGCTGAAACTTTTATACAACTTTGTTAAGAATATTAATACGTCCGTAGCTAGAAGGACCGAATAGAGCCGAGTAGAACTCATATCCGCTCAGTAGCTCTAAAATGTTGTGTGCAACAAACAAAGAATGAGATGGTGTGGTAAAACTTGCCGAAGCGTTCCGAAAATTTCTGTTACGGACACCGGAATGTAGACGTAGACTAACATATTCTAGAGTGCTATAAAGAAACGCTGATTCGTAGAGCTTGTTTTATGGTGTCAATCAAACATGTAATGCAGTGGTTGTTTGTTTTTGGCAAGATATATGGTACTACACCGAAAAAAAACAAAGGTAGATAAGAAAAGGGTAAAAAAAATTCCCATATGATTTTAATAGGCCAGAAGCGTAGGTGCAGGTCTTCCAGAATAATGGCAAACGTCAATACATAATCGTTTCGCGTCACATTTCCTTTTTTAGATTTCATGGTTTTTAGTATATAAAACCATTCATTAGCAAACAATATAGAAGGCAATTTGATCTTCTCAATTTACTTACGCCTTCATTCTGAAGTACATACATGCACCTGCTTTCACCGTGACTCTCAAATTACCCAAAGTCACGGTTATTGTAAGGTTTAATGGCGTAACAAGATATTTTTATCCAGATTGTAATATGTGATGGGTGCTAAAGCTTATCTACTTTGATACTTTCCCCCCTCTATTAAAATACTGGCAATAATTTTGTAAGCGGATTTTCAACGAGAGACAGAGCCAAGATCAAAGATACATGTATCATCATATTACGTTATTTGGAGTTATGCCATTTTGCATGTCACTAAAGTTTGCAGCTGTAATCTAAAATTCCATGAAATGTCATAAAAGTCATTTGCAAGTTGCAACCTTCACCACAAACGTCCTAAACTTTGTTTGTGCTCACATTTTGAGCTCCTATTTTGACTAATAGTGAACTTGATTTTTTATATAAACGTGACACGTGCTTACTTCAGTACAATCCCTTTCTGATCCGATTAATTATTCTGAATGAACTTTCTAAGCTCTCTGAATTATTCCTTCATCATTAAAATGCACTGTTAGATAATGCACTGGAAAATAATGAGACACGTGCTCCCTTTTAAATCATATCTGAATTAATCTATTTTATATCTATGTGCTCGATCTACATTGAAGTGTTCTTCATTAGTTCACGACAAATGAAAAGCTCAAAAATCGTGTTGGAGAAAAGGAGGTCAAAGAAGCTGGAATTTTTACACTTGATTAAAAAAAAGTTGCACGTGGCGAGTAAAGTTGGTATTAAAAATCTCGTTATAAACAAAACACTTGATCCTTTGTTATGAGATATTACAATGTTGCAAACTTGTATGAAGCCCAACTAAAAGTTTTGCATCGAGTCCAAAGAGCATATCATCAAAAACAAAGGCTTGGTGCGATACGACGTGATGAAGATGACTCATTCTCCAACTCAAGTTTACTCTTCTACCTCAAAGTTTCAGCTGACTTTACTTGAATTGGACTTGGAACAAGTTTTCATTATCTCCACATGACTGACCCTTTGGGTTTATGGCCTTGCCATTTGTGCCCCAATCTCAATCGATGCTCTCAGTTCTCTTGCCTGTCGAACTTCATATGATGATGATGATGAGATGCTCACAATGCTCACTCACTACTGCGTAGGAGTTGCTCATTTAGGCTGGAACATGGTCCCTATCAATTTATAATGAACGCAAGTTCTTAAGACTCAATAAAGAAGAATGCAATCCAGCTGCTGTAGTTGCTTTACTCCCAAAAGTACTTGGTTCATAATGCAATCTTTGGGTGAGAGCCGAGAGCTTATGGCTTATCATATCTGCAAGGTTCATTAAGCATCCTTACTTTTTCACGAGTTTGGGTTCTTTGCCCATTCCATTGTCCATCTTTTTCCACCTCCGCAGTTAATATATACAGACCGAGCAGCAGATGAATACAATAACAAAATGTCTATACTCAAATCCCATATGAAGCTTGTGTATGATATTCAACAAAAAAACAAGTCATTATGGAGTGCATTATCTTGAATGCTATAAAATCTTAGCTTGGCTTTAGCTATGTAGTTTTATGACTTCTAGTCATTTCCTTTGTGTAATTGAGTTTCGTGTGGAAGTGGAGCCTCAAAGCTAGAGAAGATAATAACATTAACACTGCCGTGCAATGTTGATGCTATATACTTTGTCTGTTTCGGTACACATGCACCGAAACTGCTGTTGATGATGATGATGGGAGGCTACACAGACTCAGGAAGAATCTAAGTGAAGTTCATGGTGTTGGTTAAATTCATCATAGCATGCCAAGAATATGACTCATATCACCATGATCATCATCTCTGCAAAAATTGTTCTAGAATGACTTAGACTGAAGTACAGTGACAGCTTTGCTGTTGGAATATCAATGCTTATGCTAGTATTGCACAACTGTTTACGTTTCGTGACCATTACACCTTGCATCGTATTATGGGGTTCAAGTAGAAGAAGCATAATGGAATAAATTGGCTTGTGTTTACTTGTGGTCTTTCTTTCACGAGAAAATTGCAAACTCTGCTCTAGTAGTCCATGCCTGTCAATAACCTCGATCCAACAACGGAACACGACCAGTAAACAAAAAGTAGCGGAAGGCTTAGAAAAACAAAGCTTCGTGTGTAAAACGTATTTAATGTGACTGCAAAAAAATAAATGACCAGCCAGTACCATTGATATTCATGAATTCGTTTCCATAAAACAAAGTGCACCTGCCTAACCGAACTGAAAATATATGTAGCGGAAATGGCATGCATGATTTATTGTTAAAATTCACTTGAGTCGAAATCTTTAGTAGACTGAAGATTCTGGCAACCTATTTCAAGATGTTTGTTTACGGAAATCAACGCTTCCACTTTTCATCAGTTTTGACATGGGGAAAATTAAAGAAAAAATTTCTCCTGCTTCATATAATTTTTATGATGATGGAGGCGCATCCGAGCTGTTGCGTAATGCTTACACTTCCATCATCTTCATAAGCTGTTTACTGTAATAGGAGCAGTTTTTTTTTGTTTATCTTGAATCTTAGATTTCAAAGCCTTTTTTGTTGACTCCTCGAAAATGGATCGTTTTCAGCAAAAAGGTGCACGTGTTACCCATACCCATGTTAAAAAAAGGTATTAAGTTTTGCTGTTGCTATCTGAAAACTGAATGTGGTTGGGTGGTTGTGGGTTCAGAGTACACACGCAGTGGAGGAGTAGTGACTAATGATTTTCTTGTACCAAAAGCATCAACATATTTTCAGGTTGCTCGGTACACATGTTCTCGACGCCTGGCTTAGTTTGCCAGCGGAAGAGGGGTTAGATAAGTTGTGGGGTTTTGCGTTTGGTGCAAAACATACCTAATACTCTTCCTGGTAGATAGCACATTATATGGTAGTACAGTTGTACTAGAGGACGTTCGGTGCAGATGTACTCAAACTCGGTGCACATGTACTACTGTATACTCACCATCTTTTCTCCACACTAACGCACTCGTGCTGAACTACTTTCTTCCATTGTGTACTTGTGCTGTACGGGGTTGGCAAATAAGAGGTGGTTTAGTTGGGCATCCAGCTGAGCCCTTTCAATTTGCTAAATTCACAGACAAAGAACAGCAGGGGACCACGTTGCGTATAAAAATATGTATATATAATACATGCTTGTGTTGATGGCGATACATGGGGATGACTCACTGGTTTGAAAGAGTTACCAAAATTTCTGGAGTAATATTAAATCATGTACAATTTGTGACTGATGTACTTATCTGATACAAAAAGTACTAACCTATCGAGATGTAATTATTTTGAGCTCATCTATAAAGCATGATTGACGCAAAAGTTAAGCATTGTATTATAAATTATAATTTGATAGGTGTGCTATTAGGTTGAATATTCTGTTAATTTACAAATGATAACTAAGGCACATGTTAAGGATAAGTCGAAAGTAATTTTGAGTATTTTTAATCTGCTAAGAGTACTACATGTTTTCATTTTCAAGAGAGGTCTTACTTTGCCCCTTGCTCTTCGAAGGCGTTATAATATTGCAATTTGTATTCCAGTCAAGTAGCAATGCTCGATCTATCCTATTTTTAGAAACCCTGAGATGTGCTCCATTTTGTCATCATCCCCAAGGAACAGAAGGATACTTCTTTGAACCCATGTTTGTTTGCGGAAAGCTAAAAATCTTCCATAAGTTCGACAACTTTTCTTTTCCTGGCTTTTTTTGCGCTTCGTGTCAACATTCCCTGTTACGATCACGTACAAGCGTACATAACTATTAGATTTAAAGCACATGTCGGATGTACATTACATAATGCTACGTTCTTCCTATTTCTAAAATTGACTCGAATGTTGCATTCGATAATCCGGACCATATGTCTTGATCACGACACAAACATTTGACAGTTTTGGTAACTGCATTATGCATCCAACATAGCATCACATCCATCCGAATTGTTAGAGTTTTGGATTATGCAATGTGGATGGTTGAGTAACATTTTCAGAGCTATTTCTAGCTTCACCATTTACAGCATTGATGTTTCACATTACGAATTTACTTGAATATGGAGAGATATCTGTTTTGCATATCAGTTAAGATGAATCGCTGAGTATTTTGAGTCATGTTCTGGACAGATGGCTCATTGCATTTTTCAAACTACAAACATGCCAAATAATACACGAACAGTAATATTAACCTATTAAAGTATAGTTAGTACATAATACCAGATGAAAATATCTTAAATGTTAGGTATAAAGTGCTTTTTTCAAATCGAACGATAACTAAAACGGAGGTCGAATAAGGACACATTTGTGTAGGCTATAATCAGTCTAATTTTTATTTATTTTTCTAGCTTAAATAAATATTTTACATTGATTGTTGAAAATTTATTAACTATTTTAGCGCAGTGATTTTTTATTACTTAATTTGTTCAAACAAATGAATGAAAATGTTGTGCATAACTTTTCGGTCATGAATTATGCCATGAACGTTCAATATTGATCAAGACCTTTTTTATTGGTCATGGATGATTATGACTTTATTCCCAAAATTAATATGTAGTTTTAAATCTTTGTTGTTGAAAATACTTTTTTACAACTTGGCTTGATGAAAAATGAAACTCTTCTATATTTAAGTTTTAACATTTTATCATCCATATCCATACACAAAAAAATAAAACAAATCTGGATCTATTTGAATAGTAAATTATTAAACTATAAATTTATTTGCTGGTGGAGTTTAAATATAACAATCTCCGGACAACACTCACGCGGACACTCAAAAATATTTTATAAAAAATGACTGATATTTAGTATTACTCTAGCAGTAGCTCTTGTGCATTACGTGGATCTGATGAATACATTTTGCTCCTGAAGCAGTTATAATTATTACATAGAAAAATTCTAATTAAAACTTGTTTTCATTTAGCCTTGTGCCCTAGGTTTGTACATGGTCACGCACCGCTTCAAAAATTTGGAGTATCTCTGTCCATCCTCACACTCTGGAAGATTATCAGGATTATGATCTGGAGGTGGTGCTGGAGTTATCTTTAATTTCTGTTGAACAGGAGTGGTTCTACTTGCTGGCAAGGTAATCCTCCTCCTCTTAGCATTGTCCAAAATGGAAGGTTTAGTGCTTGAAGTTTCTTGTTCGCCATCTTCTTTGGGGCTAATTGAAACTGCATTGCTGTCGGTATCATCACTTGAGGCTGCGTTGGAGTCATTAATATTTCCGGATTCTTCCTTGGATTTTTCTTCTCCACCCGCTGCTGAACTAGTTTCTCTAGCTTCATCCTCCTTAGCAGTCTTTTCTTCAACTAATTTCCCTCGTGGTCTCAGCATTCTCGGAGGAATAATGGATTTCCGCAAATTTCCACTTTTCTGATTTGTTGGTGCTGGAGTTGGCTTTTCAGTTGTTTTTCTTGGAGTGAGAAATCTCCTTGATGCCGCTTGCCTATTGTTTTGAAGTCGTTGCAAAGGAGTAAGTTTTTGCTCAGGTTTGTTCGCCTCAGTTTCGGAGTTTTCAGACTCTGGTGAAGAAACAACTGCCGTTTTTTCTGTAGCTGAAGGTGAAGTGTCAGAGTCACTTATTTCGGGTTCATTTTCATCTGCTGTTGAGGCAGCTCTTGAGCTAAATTGATGGGGATGTAGACCTTGTCCGCCACCATTTCTGAAGTTTCCAGGCACAGCACCAAGGCCATTGTCAAGACCAGCATTCCAAAATTCCAAGTTTCCTGGGGACGAAACCGGCCACAAGCCAGGGACAAAGCTTGAATCAAGTTGGGATGGTGGTTGGTTGTTGTTAAAAGTATGTTGAAGTGGGGGTCCTTGAGATGGAGAGTCGGGACCAGTTGGTCGTCTCATTAGAGCTACATTTGCTGGACTGTTTGGTAAAAAGGAATTGTGTTGTCCGTAGTCCTCAGAGTTTCCAAATGCCCCACTAATTTGTTGTGGATTAGGCTGCTCCTCTCGAACTGGATAGGCATTTGGTGGAGGAGTTGGTCTGCCTCTCAAAACTGAGGGAGCTCTTCTGAGAGGAGTTGGATGGCTTGGAATAACCTCATTTACCGTAGGGCTAATTGGTCTTCCTCCAAATCCGTGGTTGTCATTATACTCAGAATCAGCTGCTGGTCCAGTTGTGGTGGTTGGTCGCTTCCTTCTCCGGTTTAAATTGGGTCTGGCGGTTGCTATCATTTCCTGAGCTGTCAAAAGTCTTCCACTAGTTCCACTATTCTCTTCATTCGCACTGGTCTCCGGGGGAGCTTGTTGGGTGGGTCGTGGTCTAAGGACAAACCCTTGTCTTCCTTCCCGAATTGGTTTTGGAGGTGAGGGGAGAGTGTCATCTCCGACATTTTCGGTGACAGGGGCAGATGTACTGATGATTTTAACACTGCTAAACTCTTCCGGAGCGACTTGAGAGGGCACTGCTTCGGCAGTAGTTGTAGGACGCTTATTTGGACGCCGTCTCGGAAGTTGTTGAGGAGGTGGGGCAACGTCAGAATCCGAAGGAGTCAAAGTTGATGTTGGAACTGGTTTTCTATTAGCTGCAGGGGCAAATCTACTCACTCCAACAGGTCTCAATGGCTTCCTTCTTGGTGGCTGTTGAGGTGGTGGACTAGTCTCAGTTCCGTCATCATCAGAGGAAGTCGTAGTAGTGGGCCTTGGTCTTCTGGCAAAGCTCCTTCGCTGGCCATCAGCCGGTTTTCTAGGTGTAAATGTTCTAGTGTTTTGTGGAGGGTCCGTGTTATCAGTAGAGCTGAACGTGGTTGTTGGTCTTCCAACAGGTCTCACATCTTGGGCAGGTCTCCTACGGTCCAACGCCCGTGGTGGTCCACCTTCAGTAGACGACGGAATCTCATTAAGACTTTCATTTACCTCATTATTATTGTCAACAGCAGCAGGAACATCCTGTCTTGCTCTGGTTCTTGATCTCTCTTGTTTTCCCTCAGCAGAAGGCCTCTTCCTGCCAAAGCTCGTGTTCACAATTTGACGGAAGGGATTGAAAGGTGGGCCACCTTGAGGTGCCTCGTTATTATGAAACCCATCAACTTCCAACACTGGCTTCTTCTGCTCAGCCAGGGACGAAATTGGGCGCCTTGTCTTCCGCTTTTTGTAACTTGGTTTCACAGTTGTCGTAGTTGCCTGCTCAGGCTCGATAAAATATGATTGAGCTGCAGTTTCCAATTCGTCCCTGGCAGAAGGAAACGCACTTGGGCTTGGAGACCTAGAATACATCCGCTGTCCTCTTTGTCCATAATTAACAAATCCAGGGTGGGAGGCGGGATTAGCTCCCTCTTCAATGAAAGAGTTATACTCGGAGTTGATACCCAAGTTGGAAGCGGAAGCAAGTTCACTCCCAACCAGCCCAGAGGATGCTTCCCTCGTTGGGGCAAACTGGAACAGGGGACTACCTCCTCCCAGCTCTTGAGGAGAGGCTATGGAAAGTGACAAGTTGACACCCAAAATCACACATGTCACGATGATCTTGTAGAAGGTTCCGCTTTGACTCATTTTATGCATTTGTAATAATTATTGTCAGTCAACCGGAAGTGATATCGTGGCAAGCGTAGAGGTTACGCTGCCTTGTTGAAACACTCGACTGAGCTTTATGTGGATGATGACAGTAGTTTTCTAATTCTGTAAAACAAAAACAATTATATCGTGTTAATTGTAATGTCAAATCTGAAGTAAAGGTCACAAAATAAGCGTTGGTGCTGGTGACATTGGTTCATTCATTGACAATTCAGCTGCAACTCATTTAATTAAAGCAAGATAAAGTGCATTTTTAATTTTGAGTAGAGTGAAGGATAGTCAGTTATTTTATTTAGCTGAGTCATTATTAGTCTAGGCGTTGTTCCTACGAACCATAAAATTTTTTGAGTACTTTTTTGCACTGTGAAAAATGTAAATTTTAAGGATTAATATGCAGAATGTAGGCTACAAACAAAATGTCAATTTAAAGCGTTATTAAAACCATTTGGTAATGAAACCATAACAGATGAATATATGCATGAAAACTTTAGTGCCTATGTATCGTTTGCCATGATCAATCGGGATCTCGATCTGATTCATTGACATGTTATCTGTGTTCCCATCATATCGCGTTACAATTACAGGGCACAAAATGTAATGACACCAAGTGTGTAATTGAATCGAACAAGAAAACTCGTTTGTAAGGTAAGATGATAAATAGATTTTTATGTTAATTTCTGCTTTGCTTTATTATGCATAATAATATATGCCTATCTACCTTGTGCCCTTACGCTTCATTGGAGACAAAAAATGAATGTCTTGTGTGCAACGCAACTTGACTCATTTCCAACGTGTGCACTGAAGCAGGCCCTTTTGAACCACCACAAAGTTGTGATGATGCGTTGAGCAAACTTTGACTGTCACATTTTTATAAATAGGACAAAAACAGTGAAGTAGTAAAAAAATACAGAAAAAAAGTTAGAAAATGAAGATTACATTGCATTGCGTTGTGACAAATGCGTGTAAAGTGACATCAAAGAAGATGGAATGGAGGTGACTACATTATTATTGCCAAAAATAGTCGTCTGATCTCTGTACCGCCGAGTGTTCTATCAACCTTTCATTTTTGTGCAATAATATTTGGTTGAATTGAAATGAAACTGTGGGAATGGAATGAAAAGCAGACTATAATGAGTTGACATTGAATGGTTAACCAAACTGATTCAACGCAAGAAAATGAAGAGAGAATTGAGGATACACAATTTTTAAAAGATTTCAATTTTGCAATTCTAAACAATTGTTTCAATCCCACATATTTTTGCGAACATGGGCTACTGCACCCAACTCGGTATTTATTTGCAAGCGTTATAGTGCAATTTACAGTTATTGCCGCATTGCCAATAATATTTATGTCTAAAAACGTATGTTCACCGCGTGGGAGGTAGGTGAAGTAATAAAAAAATTACTAATGTTAATCCATGCGATTTATGCCAATTGCTGTTTACCACCTATGTTATCATGTAATATGGAATAGTAGATTGCATAACTGCAGCATATTATTATTGGAATGAGGCTAATTTTAGTTTCACACATCACTGAACTGTCGAACTCTTCGTTGTGTCTTCACAACATTTAATTGTGTGAATTATCTCGAACGGAAGTACTTTTTGACTGCGCTAATTATTGGTTTGCTTGAGTCCTTGTTTACACCAAGTGTTCCTACATGACTATCATACCAAATCATATGTTGTCGCTCCAATTTATAACATTGTTCTAGCGATAAGTTTGTACCTGAATCAATCAGGAAAGATAGTATTCAGTCATAGCCAATATTTATAGTCCAAGTAATCATTCAGACAAGAATTCATTCGAGCGTGGTATTTTAATCTAATTAATTTATAGCTCAACACGGAATCAATCAAATTAACTATTAGTCCATCTCATGCGAATACAAACTGTCAAAAACTGTACCATTTGGATTTTGCATGAATGTTGTATGACTTTAGAATCTATTTGTAGAAACGCAAAATCGATAATTATTTCTAATTTTAGCAATCACTTGTTTTAACTCTGCTAATTAAATTTATACTGCTGTGAATATCGTATCAAATAATCAAATATATTAATGTCAATTTGAGTCCTCTCAAAATTTGACCAAAATTCAGACACGTTGAGTTCACTTTTCTAACTTAATTACAAATGCGAAATGGATTTTTAAGCCATGCTACCCACTTGATTTTCATTTATTCCATTTTGTAGCTCAATTTAAGGCGAATGAAGCCTAAAACTGGATCAGTATTAATTATAAAGGATTTGCCCTCACATGGATAAACAGCAGCTACCTAAGGTATAGTTTTACAAGCTAAAATGTCAATACCCACACACAAATTGTACAATCAGCAATTGCAGAATTTCAGTTACAAATCAACTTACTTATCAGTATAGAAATTCCATTCACATCCACAAATGATTTTTGTTCGGTTTCTTAAAACTCTCACTTTCACAGCTTGGGGATGATGACACTGTTTTAAAGTAGGTTTTAATTAATTCCAGGACTAGACCCAAATAATTACGGACATTTATAAAAGGATTACCTACCGTTGCGCGATGAATGAAATGAATGTCACAACGTCACAAAAGGAAAGGGTAGCTCCCAAAATCTGCTCACCTTTCAAGTCTGCGTCCCTGCATGTTTCTTTACGTGTCTACGAATCCGCAGTGCACACACGATCAATACAGATTAAAAAGTGAATCTCATCTCATTCTAACACTTTATTATTCCTCACTTACCAAACTAACTCAAACATACCTTTATGATGGATACCTATACGCTAGCGATAAACCAAACCCTTTATTTCATGAATTCCATCCAAAAGCGACATTAAAATCACAGCTAATGTGAACCAAAGCAATTCAATAACCCCTCATTACAACCAGCATAAAATACCCTTTCCTGTAATGCATTGGGTTGCGCACTACTCTACAATTCAGTGTTAAATCCCAATATAACGCAATCATCAGTGACAGGCAAAAAAGTGCATACATACACCTTTCAGGTAGTCTCATGATATGATACCAATCGGCATGCAAAAGATAACGTGTTAACATTGCAAATGCAGTTAGCATTCGCTATAAGGTAGCAGCGATCGAGCGATCCAATGCATTTCTGCGTTAACACCCTTTCAAGTCGCCAAAATTGGTGGAATGAAGTACATGGGATTTAGTAAGCAGAAAATAACCTTTTAATCGAGATCATCATATCATAATATGAGCGCATGCTACTACAAAAGTATAAATTTGCTACCCTTCTCATCATGATTATACTGGCTGTATTTACATTGTATATCTAAGTGTTCGCACATCCTTCCAATTTCTTCATTGAGCCTAAACATCAAATGAATAATTTTTGCTAGCAAATAAAAACGATGAGACCGACCGATAAAACTTTCAAACCATTAATCTGCTTCGAGGCTAGTTAACTAGCAAATCGAATCTAAAAAGTTTTCATTTTCCTAATCTCATCTGCATTAGTGTAGATTACGTGTAAATAGCCTAATTATAGCCGGTGTTTTACAGGGGGTGTACATAATGGTCGTATTTTTCTATATGATTGAGCTCCTTTTAATTTTATATAAGGAAACATATCATCAATCACGAAACAAATTGGTTTTAGTTTTCCAAAATTTATCAAAATCAGAATCCCCTCAAACAAGAAAGTTTTTTACATGTAAGCATAGCCAATAAGTTTTGAAGCGCAGCGCATCGCATTGAGTCGTAAAACAGAAAAAATCTTTAATGTCATCACGTAATCTTTTGGGTATAAATAATATATTATGAGCCGTAACTACTTTCATCTTGGAAGATACAGTTATATTATTATAGCTAGAACTTGGCTAGAAGCATATAAAACATTATTACAGTATAAAGTGTTCAGCTAAAACGCATGAAATCGGATGGTGCTCAAGTTTTCATCGTCTCATTTAACAAACTAGCGTCAAGAAGAGTGCAAGATCATGTTTAAAAGGTAAAACTTACTGATTTTATACATCAGTAAAAAAATATCCCAAAATTACGAAAACAACTTAAATTCTAAGCTGCTGCAATGTTTTTCTTACTGATATGCACAACTGGCCTGAAGGAGGATATACATAAATTTTGCAGATATTTTGGTATTGCACAGCAAAGCGCAAATCCGCTCAAATTGTTGGGCGAGTTGCAGTTGCATTTTGTTTTTGGGATGCAGCATAATATTATATTACGTATGTTTTGTGAATGGATGCAATGTAAAATTTGGTAATGAATGACAAGAATAGAATAGTGTATAAAAACTGTGTTCTGACTACCGTCAACCGTCTACATTGAGCTTTGAGTTGTACAGAGATAAAATGATTCAACTGATCAATCTTCTGTCTGAGTTTTTCATTCCATGAATGAATCATGAATGAGCTGTGATGTTACCTCAGTTTTTTGCGTCAGTTAAACCGTATCAATAGTGCATCACGTCTTCAGCTTTTAGAAAGTGAAGTTTGTTTGGTGCAAAGTTTGTGTCTACCATATAATCTTAAACTATATACAACACATGAATCTTTATGCTCCTTGTATCTTCATCAATCAAAGTTAAAAAGAAAGAGTAATATGAAGTACAGACCATTTTATGCAAAGAAATTACGCAATTCAATATTTTTTTGGATGCATTGATTTTAATAAATATTTAACCAAGAAATAGACAAACAGAAATTAGACCGCTGCTAATAAGTGTACTGAGGACTATGTAAAACTATGAAATGAGCTATCTCTAAAAACAACTGAAAATATTTATTGCCAATTATCGCTGCGCTTAGGCGCATTTCATGAACTCATAAATTGGAAATATGATGTAAGAAATGTACTTTTAACCATTAAATATTTAATATAGCGAGGAATACTTGGCTGTTGTGCTTTTGACCTTACAAAATTAACCTTTCAATTCAAAATTCAAACTACCTAGAGGAAAACCTGCGATCTGCACATATCAGAATTTTTTTATCCTATTTAAAAAACTTAAATGGCCTTATTTCATGTCAAAAATGCATGCAAGAGACAAATTCTGACTGCATTGATTTGAGCTATTTCCAGTCAAGCATTTGTACTGGGTGGAGGTGCATTGCACCAATAAAGATTCAATGACATTGTCTTCTTTGTCTTGCGAAAGAGCTTCAGTTTCGTAAGGACAAATCCACAGCATTTGTTTGGCTGCAGGCAATTAGATTTTATATGTATTTTACATGCACTACTACTAGTTGGTTTCAAACTGACTTGTCCGGTTACCCGATCTTGTTTTCATATGAGTGGGCCTTGGTAGCTTTTAGCTTCTTATCGTGTTACATAAGAAACAGAATGTGCAGGCAGTATAAAAACGAAACCTGAAGCCGTACAAGAGTGTAAGAAGTCTGGTTCTGCTGAACGAATGCGCATTATTCTGTTTATATGACCACACTGGGACATGATAATTTGAACTATTGCAAAAAAAATCTCCTTCAGCTGTTTGTTGTCTACTTTATTCCTTCAACCACAATCCCCAGCATGTATTGTTACAAAGATTTCCTATTATGATGAGGCGTATTTTGTTATGTATTAGATCAGGCGCTTGATAATAATGTGTAATACCACAAACTGCTATGTGCGAATCGGTTTGGTGGTGCTGTGTGCTATTCATTGGGCTTAATCCGTGTGACACTCTTAGTATTCACCCCTTTATATCTTGAGGTTATGGTTATGCAGTATAATGCCTTCGTAGGTTGTTTACATTCACATAATAATACAATGTATTGAGTTTTGTTTGTTTTCGGTTCAGTTAGTTTGGTTGAAACGCAGTTTCCTTTGAGCAGGCAGGCAACCGAATTCTTTTGTTTGTTGAAGTCGAAACGGAATAACATATTTACGTGGACCGGCCACTGTTTTAATGACTTCAATTTGAAAGTTATGCACTGAGTTTTTAATCTAATCAATCAAGATGCCCTTTTCGGAGAAATCAGGGTTGAAAGACGAGCGGAGACCTTTGCTTCGTGACCCCGTGTGGTACAGCCATCGATACGGAGGAAGGGGATACGAAACGGAGCAACAAGATGAGTTACTGGGGCTAGACAATCCGAGAAGTCAGAAATTTCACTGGTTTGTGTTTTTGGGTGTCACGTAAGTAATTTAAATGAGAAGTAAAATACATTTATAAACCTATAGTGTAAGAGAGACTGGTGGCTTGATATTTTTCGTGTCATATATCAAGGTTCGTTTCTATTGTGCTTTTGCTGGCAACGTTGGGAGTTTTGTTGAAGCTCTCTGAAACGCATCCTCCTTTGGGGCCACCGAAATTTACAAC
This sequence comes from Orchesella cincta, assembly GCA_001718145.1. Lineage (NCBI taxonomy): Eukaryota > Metazoa > Arthropoda > Collembola > Entomobryomorpha > Orchesellidae > Orchesella > Orchesella cincta. The sequence continues at coordinate 49,658 of LJIJ01000342.1, forward strand.
AACTACTTTGCGTCCTGCCCCCCACACCGTCCCTAATAACACAGCAACGACAACTACAACCAGTACCACTACAACTACAACTTCAGCTCCAACTTCTCCCTCATCTTCGGTTGCCCCAAGTCAACCGTCAGAAATGCCATCACCCCCTACTCCAGTTTCTTCATCAGTGTCTCCACCACCAGCACCTTCTTAAATTTGTAATTCTTATTGGTACTGAAGGAGAAACCAAACAGGGTTGAGCGTATATGTATACAAATATAATATTATTACATTAAGGTTTTCCTGGTACCCGAAGGAATGAGGAAATCATCACCCGAAAAGTAACGTTTGTTTGCTTACAAACGTTAACTCACATTACAAAGCGTATCGTACGGTAAGGTAATGCAAAGTGAAGTTTTATATCGTTAAAAAAAATTAATCGCCATATGTAATCTAGTTTTATATGAATAAATAAATTGTTTAATTCACCATCTAGTATTCTAGTACCTTTCACTGTTTAAATAAAACAATAACTTGAACATTGATACGCTTCATAACTTTATGCATTAAACCCATATTTAAATAATCATTTGCGTGGCAGAACAAGGTGAAGATAATATAACATAATATTATGTCAATATTTACTGGTATCGAAACTGGTTTCAAAATATAGAGAAATCTACTATCCATTAAACTGTATTATCTACTCAACAACTAAATTGGCCGCAAATACCTGAGAGTGTTACAAATTTATAATGAAAGCACAAAATAACTTTATCTCGCACAACATGTCATTTTTTATGTCTTGCCACTAATCATGATTATAAATTATAATAGACTTAAACGGGGTGTCAATGGCTAAGTATTTATACAGCCAACGTTTCAAAGTTACACAAACTTCTTCATCAGGGTATTTTTAAATTTTTTATGCTCATTCGAATTCCGTCAAGCTCCATACAAGCCACATGCAGTTCTAATTGGAAAAAAATTGAGCTTCCTAGACCTGTTTTTTATTACACTGTAAATTGTGTTTACAAATTGCAGTTCATGTAACGATGCATATGGACGGATGTATCGTACCAGCCTAAAGTAGTAAATAAAATTAAACCTTTTTCCATTTGATTAAAAAGCTACTGGACACGACATATTGATAGTATAGATGTATGTTGTTCATGTGATGACTCATAGGTCATCGTAAGCTATCATCAAAATCCCGAAGAAAGCATTACACTTCTTAGCGCAAGACTCCTTGTTTATCACGAGATGTTGACTAAATTTTTATTTTTGGGTCGTTTTTTCCTTATTATCTATGACTATTAAATTATATCCTGACCGGACATTCCTGATCCACGTATCAATTTACTCATCATTAGCACCTCCGATTGGACTCGGGGCCTATTTCTCATACGTTTTTAAAAATTCGTAATTAGTCATTTGTAAAATTCCTTTCTATTTTTTATTGATTGGCTGGTGTTGCTCTGTGCTTGTCACTCTAATATATTGAAAACAGAAAAAAACTTATGGGATGCATACAAGTTAAAGGGATGATTACTCATACTCATACTTACAGGTACCTTTCACTCAACCGATCCCCAAGTTTTAATAGTCTCAAAATCTTTTGTTTGGTTAATCAGTATACCTTTATGACGTGTTCACAAAAACTAAAACTGCGAAATATGCTAATTTGGACTTAAAACTTCTTGCTCTCCTCGCATTTGTTTTCTTCCTTTGTTCCATCAATTTTTTAAGAATAATATTGAATGAGCCTTGCCGTTGAGCTACGGAGTAATCTAGCTTTGAATTTTCTTTCTATAAATACTGGAATCCGATGGATAGTTTCCATCAGTTTGTTCTAGCTTGCAGTCTTACGAGAATCAACTTCAGTTTACTTTACATTTAGACAAATTATACAGTACAAATACGAATTATATTACTCATAACTGTAACCACAAACATGGTTTTTGGATTGATAGAAGCTTTTTTGGTGGCAACTGCGTCGCTGTTTGCATTGATTTACTTTACAAAAAGCAAAAAGGAATCCAGATATCCACCCGGTCCAACACCATTACCTTTGCTCGGGAATTTACATCAGATTGGACGGGATCCACTGAAGGCGTTTCAACAATGGGCAAAACAATATGGCCCGATTTACACTGTCAGGATGGGAAGCAATCAGTAATATACATTAAAATAGTTAGCAGCTTTCTTATCGGAATGCAAACTATCTATATTATTTGCAATGTTACAGCACCATTGTGATTAATGACCACAAACTGTTGAAAGAGTTGTTCTCGGACAACGCTTCAACAGGTCGGGATAATGACAACCCTGTATTTAACGCCTTCAGTAAAACTAGCGGCATTATAAACGCTGAAGGTCCAACTTGGGTCGAGCAGAGACGCTTTACTGTTAGCAAGTTAAGAGACATGGGTCTTCTTAAGAGGTCAATTGAATCCCTCATCTTGACGGAAGTCAAGAGCTTGTTAAAAGTTTTGGAAAGAAACGCTGGTAAGCCATTATCAGAGAACAGAATGTTCAATGGGGCTGTTGTGAACACACTTTGGGGGATCGTTTCGGGAGAAAGGAGTGAATGGGATGCAGAAGTTGAGCCAGAGATTTTAAAAAGGGCTGGCGAACTAGTGCCGTAAGTTTTATTCCGAATGCAAATGTTGTAAATGTAAACCCAAATACCTTACAGTTAATATACTTGTTGTTTTTATGAATTTCAAATATTTTTTAGGTCAATCAATCGCGTATCCTCAACTGGTCTGATATTTGCCCCCTTTCTGAGGTACATCGTACCTAAATGGTCTGGATGGACAGATTGGATTAATAAACTATCCAACTTTTTGGAACTAATGGACGTGACAATTGCCAATCATACAAAAAATGGTGGCTCAGATCATCCACAGTACGTTCAGAAATACTATAATTTATTAGAAAATTTAAAGTGGCCACATGTATTCAAAATGCCAGTTATATATTCACTGATATAGAAACTTCATAGACTATTACTTGGGGCAAATTGGGACTGAAGAAGATCCTGCGTCAAGTTTTTATAAAGACACTGGGGGTGACGAAACAATTTGAATATGGTCAATTTTTAAGCGCAACAATGTTATTAACTGAGTTTTGGTTTCAGGGGAGAACTTGAAGGCTGTGCTTTCCGACTTATTTCTCGCAGGTATTCAAACAATTTTTTGTTGGAATGTAAGATGTAGCGTGTTTGTTCATCTTGTTATTCCTTTGTTGCAGGTTCCGAGACAAGGTTAGTAAATGTAATGGGTGCAAGCATTCATATGCTCAGTGGTCATCTTCTGTAATAATTAAACTAATTTTTGTGATTTGAAGCTCTACCTCTTTAGCTTGGACAATGCTTCATTTAAGCCAAGACCAAGTAGCACAACGGAGAATGCAGAAAGAGTTAGATAAAGTTCTGGGAGAACCCGGATCTCGTTTACCGTCGTGTGAAGATAGACCATTGTAAGCAAAGTTAATATACTTTATAATTGCTGAATGATGTGCTTAATATAACTTTCTTTTAAGATTACCGTTCACTGAGGCGGTTGCAATGGAAGTCTTGCGTCTCGACCCTGTTGCACCCTTTGGAGTTCCCCATAAAATGCGTCAAGATATGGAGTTTCATGGTCATTTTTTACCCAAGGGAGCCACTGTATGGGCTAATATCTATGGAATTCATCATGACCCCAATGTTTGGGGAGATGACGTTGAGGAATTTAAACCTGAGAGATTTCTAAATGACGATGGAACTAAAGTTATTCGTCGGGACGCTTTTATACCGTTCAGTATTGGGAGAAGGGCCTGTCCAGGCATGCCTTTAGCATTGGATACTCTGTTCCTGTTTCTCTCCAGCATTTTTCATAGATTTAATGTTGAACCCGATCCAGATTGTTTGATGGCTGATTTTACCCCTCTTGTGGGCATTGCGTTAAAGCCAAAACCATTCAAAGTGGTTTTTAACACTCGAACTACTTAAAAAATCAAACCATTTTGCTATTGTTTAGAATATCAAGTCCTTGGGTTCGCTATAAATTTTTTTTATGTAATGATTTTTCATTTTAATGAGCTGTATACACATTTTTGTAGCTTTCGTTCATCGAACAATGTTTTTGGGTACGTGTAAATTTAAATACACTATCGTCATTTTTTAGTAATTTCTAGTCTTATCGCGGAATTCTTGTTTGGAAGCGCTAACAGCTTAGCGACAGGTGTATCATAAAAACTGTCTGCAAAAATGCAAACATTAACATTAGACATGCAGATCTCGTTCGTCAACATCGCTTATACATAGGTAAAGGTAAATAAAGCGTACCTATGCATTATATGCATTATCATATCGGTAAGACCTTGGGAAACTTGCTTGATCTTTTTATTCTCCAGCTGAAATCAGAGGTCATGCATTCACAATATATACCTACATATGTACATACAAAATATATCAATCATGAATATTTATAAATAATGAAAACAATATTTATTGTATGGTAGAACAGGCACAGTATTGAGTCAATACTATTGACACGCACTGAATAAACTTACGTGTTGAATCTCCCATTGCTATTATTCAGATTTACTTCTTACTTGGTAGTGCAAATATCATCTAACTGATGAAAATGGAGTTACTCACGTATTTCTACGAATATTCTCTGGTGTCAACCTTGTTATTCTTGTTAGTGACTGTGTTTTCAATATTATATGTCACCAAACCAAAAAGAGACCCAAGGTATCCACCAGGTAATTAGGGAATTTTACATATCTTGCATTATAGATTGCTTTCATTAATGAGAGCTTTCAAACATTGATTCTTGGAAATCCGTAGGACCGAAGGCACTGCCAATATTAGGAAATTTACTTCAAATTGGGTTTCATCCATACCTGACATTGCAGAAATGGGCTGAAAAATATGGTCCCGTATTATAAAAATGGGCAGCGAAGAGTAATATGCATATGTAGTAGTATTATTAAGAAGTTATGGTGCTGACCGAATTTTAAAAAATGTATTCCATTTTCAGTGCCATTGTCATCAGTGATCATAAGCTTTTAAAAGAACTATTTTCCCATCCCGCAGCGTTAGGAAAGGCTCAAAACCCTGTGTTTACTGTAATCGGAGGGAAATACGGCATTGTCAATGCGGAAGGCCAGGTTTGGGAAGAGCAGCGAAAATTTGCTTTCAAAAAACTAAGGGAACTCGGTCTTACCAATAGCTCCATTGAACTGCCCCTCTTAGAAGAGGCAAAATGTTTGCTGAGTTGGTTTGAAAAGAGAATCAACAGGTCAATAACAGGCTGCCATATTTTCAACGGACCAGTCGTCAATATAATTTGGAATGTGATTTCTGGAAAAAGAAGTGAATGGGAAGCAGAAGAGGAACCAGAACTCATAAGAAAATCCATTGCCGTATTTCGGTACATTCCTAAAATGACCCACATATGTTTTTCTACATTTTTCAATTCCAAATTGGAATTTCCAATCATTAAACCTGACTTGGTTTTGACAAACAATTTTATATAGCGCTCTTAACAAAACTATCATGTCTGGACTTGCATTTGCACCCTCGTTGAGGCACGTTGCTCCTGGAATTTTTGGATGGACAGACTGGGTTAACACTCACAACGACTTTGAAAAATTAATGGATAAGGAAACTGAGAATCACGCTGTAAAACTGGATCCGAGTAATCCAATGTATGAAAGATTCATCTCTAATTTTTGCATTCGCATTTCATTTTCGTTTCCAGATGCTTAAAAAAGCCTCAATTTTTGTTAATAGGGATTTAATAGATCACTATCTACTGGAAATTAAAAAAACTACAGACCCCTCTTCCAGCTTTTACAAAGAAGACGGAGGTTACTGAAAAGCACATACTATTCAATTAAATTTTTATCCCAATGATGTACAATTTGAATTTTGTTATATTGCGTTGCAGAACAAAGTTTGCGAGCTATGCTAGTGGAACTCTTTCTAGCTGGTTCTGAGACAGTGTACTTAAATGTTTTATGTCATTGATTTAATACTTAATTTGGTTATTATAGGTTAAAATATTACACACTGTTGTTTTTATAGCGCAAATACGTTATCATACACATTACTTTACCTAAGTCACTTCAAAGATGCTCAGGCTCGTGTGCAACAGGAGATTGATGATGTTATTGGGGATTTTCGGACACCATCATTAACCGATAAGAAATTGTGAGATTTTGAATGGTATACAATGTGGTTTACGATGTCAGTAGTACGTAAAACTGTCATTAATTTTGTATAGAATGCCGTACGTGGAGGCAGTAATACTGGAGACTTTACGTTGTTCCAGCATACTTCCCTTGGGGTCACCACATAGAATGGTTGAAGATTTATTATTTCACGGATACTTTCTTCCGAAAGGTGCCACAGTTATTGCCAGCTTGTATGCCATACATCATGACCCAAATGTTTGGGGAGAAGACGCGGAAACATTTCGACCAGAGAGGTTTCTCAATAAAGAGATGACCAGCGTGGTTCGTCATGATGCGCTTATGCCGTTTGGTAGTGGAAAGCGCATTTGTCTTGGAGAGCAACTTGCCACTAACACGTTGTTTCTATTTTTAACAAGTATATATCAGAAATTTGATATTAGTCCGGCTCCAGATTCCCAAACGCCGGATTTTGGTTCACCACCAGCAATTCTAAAAGGGCCTATGCCTTTCAGTGTAGTTATGAAATTACGGAATGCTGATAAGTAAAAATGATAGCAAACAATGTAACAATTACGCAGGTTATAGATAAAATAAAGCTCAATCAATTTTAAAACAATTGAATAAAACAGCATGAACAACTTTATACTAACCTGTGACAACATTGCAAATATGTTTATACTCCTAGTAGGTGCAACCTTGAAAGTAAATCAAGTTTACCCGAAGCCCGAATGTTTTTTTGCCTGTGATAAAGCGATTATGTAATCTGGAAAAAAAGTGCTAAAAATCCCTGACCTTGGCCATGAAACAAGTTGGTAAGTGCAAACGGAATACCAATAGCATTCAGTAAACTGGGCAAGCTATACGCTTATTCTAGTGCAAGTTAAAAAACTCGATTGTGTAACGCATAAAAGTAGTATGAAAAAGCCGAACATTCATCTATTAACCATGTATCGAATTTAACTTTTTGCTACATACCAAGTTTTCTTTTTGACCCCTAACTTCACTTTTCACCTTCATTTGTATTGGTTTGGTATGCAACTGCAGTCATCAGAATGTTAATTTACACTGCATTTCTAGTCCACACAAAACTTTAGCCATGTAAACACGTATACCCATTCCATGAATAAGACTTTTGGGAATAAAGTGATAACTGGGATGGTTGAACTGTTCATGATCCACAGAAATATGTGCAAATAAAATACTATGCTATAACTGAAAGCATAAGAGTCAATGTACAAACGAGAGCCAGTTAGCAAATGCAACTTTTCTGTATGCATTTGACTTTTAGTATCACATGAGCTCTTGTTATCTATATCTATATTTATCACATCTGATTGTAAAAGGTTAGTTGATGGCTATAGTAGTGGTTCATCAGTTTAGTTGATGGCTCTAAATGTTGTGAAAATTTTAAGTTAATTATATCAAATACTTGCTTTATTATTACATTAACCGAGCTTGAAAATGCTATCGTCGACGGTTCACTCATATTATTTTGAAGTTATATTGACAACAATTGCTCTACTGTTTGGAGCCATTTATTACTTCACGAGGAACAAGAAAGACCCGCGTTATCCTTCAGGTAAAAAATTAAGATCCTTATACTTATTCAAAAGATTGTTAACGAATTTTGGGGTATAATGAACTACGTTATTTGTAGGACCAAAACCAATCCCATTGCTTGGAAATGTTCTTCAAATAGGCAATAATCCTCTCCGTACATTCCAAAAATGGGCAGAGGAATACGGTCCTATTTACAGTCTCAGATTGGGAACTCAGGAGTAATTGTTACTTAACTAAAACTAATGACATACTACGATATATCAAGTGTTGTAAGGTAATAAACCTTCATGGTGTTTCAGTGCCGTTATAATAAACGACCCTAAACTCGTGAAAGAACTGTTTTCCGAACGCAGTTCCGCAGGACGACCTTTCAATCCCTTTACACATTTCTTTGGAAAAGGAAAGGGAATCGTAAATGCGGGAGGTCCCGAATTGGAGGCTCAACGTCGTTTCACGCTTCGCAAGTTAAGAGATGTTGGTCTTCTTAAAAGCTCGATTGAAGAAGCACTCATGGAAGAAGCGAATACCTTGATTCGCTTTTTCGAACGAAAAGCTGGAAAGCCAATTTCAGGAAAACGGTTGTTCAATGGGCCGGTTGTGAATGCAATTTGGAGACTTGTATCTGGAGAAAGCAATGACTGGGATTCTGCAACCAAGCCAGAAATTGTTGAAGGATCCGAAGAAGTTATCAAGCACGTTCATATATATCTAATTTTGCTCGAGTGCTACTTTTACACTTGACAATTTTTGTATTTTATGTTTCAATTTCATGCAGCTCAATCAATCGAGCTGTCAACAATGGGCTGTTCTTTGCTCCATTTTTAAGATACATTGCACCAGGTTTCTTTGGGTGGACCCAGTGGGTAAACGCTGTTAACAACTTTATGAGAATAACTAGTGTAGCTGTTGATAAGCACACTGATAAACTGGATGTACACAATCCACGGTACGGCCAACATAAACTTTGTTTTAAAATATCTTATAAACCAATAATAATTGCTTATGTAAATACATCTATATCCAGTGATTTCATTGACCACTATCTGGTCGAGATGCAGGAGACAAAGGATCCAGCGTCAAGTTTTTATAAAGAAAACGGACGTAAGATCCCATTTATTACGAAGCCCCTTTTCTTCTGTATTAGCATTAGCTAGTATTACCATGATATGTTTATTTAATTAGGAAAGAATCTGGAAGCCATTGTTGGAGATCTTTTTGTAGCTGGGACAGAAACCAGGTTAAGTGCTATCAAATTTATCACAGTGACAAGGAGTACGGAAATATTAAACAGCACCGTCTATTGTTTTGAACAGTTCGACTACTTTATCATGGGCGTGGTTGTACCTTCTGAAAAACAAAGATATTCAACGGAGAGCCCAAAAGGAGTTGGATTTAATAGTCGGTGAATCTCGGCAACCATCCTTATCCGATAAACCATTGTAAGATTCGAAACTTCATCATTTTATTTCTGATAAACCTACATGCATATTCGTTTTTGAAAATTCTTTTTTTTTTTGTAAAAATAGATTGCCATATACTGAAGCAATACTTTTAGAAACATTAAGACTCTCGGGCGTTGCGCCTTTAGGTGCTCCTCATAGAATGACAGCCGACACATTGTTCAAAGGATATTTCCTCCCAAAGGATTTGACCGTTATCTCTGATTTATACACGATTCATCATGATCCAAAGATTTGGGGGCAAGATGCTAACGTATTTCGACCCGAGCGATTCCTGAATGAGGCTGGAGACGCTGTGGTTCGGCATGAAGCGTTTGCAGCGTTCAGTTTTGGAAGACGGCAGTGCATCGGAGAGGGATTCGCCCGGGATGCTCTTTTCTTATTCATTGCAAGTATTTTGCACAAGTTTAATATTGACCCGGATCCAGATAGTCCAGTTGTGGACACTGAACCCATGCCTGGTATTCTTGTTGAACATCAGCCATTTAAATGTATTATGAATTTAAGGAAGCATTGAAACTGTATACTATGTAAATTGCTGAAACTCCGACGACAAAGTTTGTAACGTAATTTTAGTAAAAGTAAACGTATTGTCTTTTTGGAACCAGAAATAAATAACTCTTGTGAGAAAGCAAATGAAAATGGCAACCACTAATTGTTTGATACTAAAAATAGTTTGGATAGATGTAAGATCAAAATATTGTTGTGGTTGTACTAAAAAGTCAATGCTGAAATAAATGCTGAACTGTTTAAATTAATGATGAATTTAAGAAAAATTTAACTTGTAAGTTTTTTAAATAAAAGTAACAAAAAAAACACGTATAATGGGTAGGTGGATTCTGGTACGATTTATTTATTTCCATTTATACAAATTAAATTTAAATTTAAATTAAAAGAAGAAAAGAAAGAGAACTGGATACATACACACGAAAACTTTACATAACTAGATTGAATATTAAGTCCCAGAAATACATGAAAAAATACAATTATACATCATTTCAAAAATCATACGACCACTAAAAACTACGACCAACCAAACGATAGAGATTACATGTATCCGAACATAAATATTAAGCATACCTGCTTGGCAAAATAGGGTTATCCACTAATCGTTATTCAATACTTTATGATAGATCGTATTCATTAGAAAAATTCTTAGTCTTCGCCTTCCTCATCTTCACCATCGTCGTCTTCATCTTCTTCTTCGGGGTCTTTTTTAGATTTCTTTGGCTTATCGTCTTTGTCCTTATCTTTCTTGCCTTTCTTGTTGCCTTTCTTCCCTTTTTGGAGAACTTCGCCTTCACCACCCTTATACTTCTTTGTAGTGTTCCCAACTGCTAAATTTAGATTAATCCAACTCGGCAACTTGGCTTTAAAGAAGTCCCCAAGAAACCTGCCCTCTTGATCTGTCTCATTGCCAGCCTCAACCGGGTTTTCAGTGACGGCATCAGCAGTAGCTCCAGGGGGTGGTGCAAGGTGGTAATATACCACCATCAAGAAACACAAGTAAATAGGAAGTGTTCGTATCATCTTCCCCCAAAATTAATTACCACCGACTTTAGCCTTGTTGGTAGCTCTGCTGTTAGGAAAAGAATTGTGGTTATGATCTACAGTCTGTATGCGAGCATTATCAGCATGTCTCAATTACATTATTACTGCGATTTATCGTTAATGATTTTCATTAGCGCTGATGTAGCATGTTTTTAATTGATTGATGATTACCTTGGTTCAACGACCAAATCAATTGATCGTATTAATTTGTCTAATGCACAGACTAAAGTAGAAATGTTTTTAAATTGTTCAGAATATATTAGTCAAGGATTTTGGTCTATCCTTAACTAAATAGTTGCAATTGCAAAGTCATCCTTCCTGCAACTCTTGTATAATAAAAACTGTATAGATGATGGGAAAGAAATACAGTGTACTTATTGTGCTCATAATGCTCACGAGCTGATCAGGAGATCATTCCCATTAATTGATTACGCGTGCGGTTAATAAATATCATTTAATGTCGTTGGGTCATCATCATCATCGTCATCAACATCATAATCATGTAGTTAGTATTTACAATGAACAGTAACTTTTTCACGTAGATATTTTGATATCACCTCATCATGGAAATAAGGGACCATCGAATATAACCTAACCTACCCATCGAATATATAGCACCAAAATGCATCAAGTTACATTAACATAACTTTCTAAAACTCTCTGTCTTCCATTTCCACCTCCAAACTTTTAAATGAGTATACGTGAAATTTGATAACTCCTTCCTGCATATAAACTATTTGGTTTATGAACTTGTTCTAATGTGCTTGGCAGTTGGGCTATAAGATGAAGAATTGAATGACACAGATAACGCTTCCATAAATAGTGAATATTATAGTTTTATTCATTTTGCTTCCAGTGTTTAATATTTATACATAAATAGATCGAAGATACAAATACTTGGTTTTTAATAGATTGTTTGATTGTTGCCTTGTTGGACATCCTAATCAGGACCGTGTATTCTATTTTGGATCCTTTCAACCCATCCATGTATTCCTCCTTCATCAGAGTCGAAATACCCTCTGCCCTGGATACCTGCTTCATTAGCTGCGCCATTGTCGCCAGTAGTAGTTGCCTTGTCCTCGGGTAAAGCGGCAGGTGCCGGTTCGGCCCTAGGCTTACAAGCTGCCAGGTGGAAACATACCACCACCAAGAAACACATGGAAATAACGAGTGTTCGTCCCATGTTCAGTTTTTCCCCAGAGTTGGTTATCAGCGATCAGAAACAGTCGAGTTGTTTGCTCTGCTGGTAAGAAAAGAATAATGGTTGCGATCAACAGACAGCAAATAATGACACAATTATTATTACTCCTCACATTACTTAGACTATTAACTATCATATGCCAATTAAACGATCACCATTGTCAATGTCATTAATAAGTACCTAAAGGCTCATCAACGAAATTAACCTCCATGATGACTTTTCAGGCTTTTATCTCCGAAGTATAGTTTTCTCAAAGCTGTACACTGAAGATGCGTATAGGTTTTTTATGTAATCATGCAACAAATTATGTCTGATTGTGGGCAATCACTGATGCATGCATTAACTGATTTTGACCAAAATTGACAAATAGGTACTACACTTTAAGATCTCGTTCGGGAAAACTCTTCAGCGAAATCGGTCGCTAGCTTTGAAAGTTAGAAAGTATTAAAAAGTCATCCGTTTTGCCTAAAAATTAGTATCAACAATTTGAGAACTTGAATGAATCGAATGATGTATTACAGTAATTTTAGGTAAAGTTACAAATTCATATTGTTTGTAACGCCAATAGTTATTCAGCGCATTTAATGTAGTTCTAAAGCACGTTAAATTAACCATAAATCAATCTGTCGCTTATTCTGTTTTACTTAGATTGTATGTCGTAAAATCTCTTCTTTTGTCTTCTTTTGTTACCCCAATATCTGCATTTTCAATTTGCTGGAATAAGTTATAGATGCAAAAAAGGGGTTAATCAATGAAAAGATGGAGAAAGTAATTATTCATATGTAAATACTCTTTTCCTTTATTTTATTTCATGAATTCAAAACAGAATAATTTAGTTACATTAGCAGTTTTAGAAGAGAAATAGAATCATGGATGATTAATTCAGGTAGCAGCCTGAAAATATAAAATGTAACAAGAAATCGTTGAGATTTCATTAGTGAAATACCAGCCCCATAGATCTAAGCATATATTTTTTGAAGTTTGTATTTTCAATGATTATAACTTTAAACATACCTTCGTGATAAAATATGCCGTCATGTTTGACATCCTAATCATCCCCACCGAATATTGAATGGCGGACGCTGTCACCAATGTGACCTTCACCCGAATCCGGTATGCCTTTAAAATTTTGTGAATCGGGAGTGCCGCCCTTGTTTTTTGCAAAGTCAAAAACATTGAATTTCCAATTAATCAGAAATCTGCCCTCTGGATCTGTTTCATTGTCTGTGCCGTTAACGGAAGCCTCAGCAGGTGCCTTTCCAGCATCTGGAACACTAGGGAAGCAAGTTGCTAATTGTTGGTATATTACTATGATGGAACAAACGTAAAGTACAACTCGACCCATGTTGCTATGAATGCTTGCCAGCAGCTTCGACTACTCTGAGATATGATGACAAATGGTTTTGCTTATGCAATCCACCTGTTCATAATCAAATTATTCAGTAGAAAATTCTAATTAAACGCTGCCATTTAACTTGAAAATTCAGACGTAATTTTCTAGACATAAATTATGGGAGTATCTTTATAGTAAATGTGATGTCGCTGTCAAACATCAATGGTTGCCGTTAATTTTTATCGTCAATTTTATATTACAGTCTATGTACTGCAGCGATGCAATAATTGGTGATATCAGGACCAAATTGACAGTGCATATCTAATGCCAAGCTTGATTAGCTTTCGCATGTTGTTTAATGAGTCTGCCATTAACAATTACAGCTTGGGTAAGAATGAACAATAATTGTATCTAAACGATGCCATGCGCCACGAATGATGACTCTTCAATATACAAGCATAAATGGGCGTTCCATTATTGTCCTTGGAGCAGACGCAACCGTATTGCAAGTGTAAAACGTCAATAATTAGAATATCTGACTTTATCATGTTTTACGTATCCATTTTATGCCACTGTACGTGTGATAACTGCGTTCGTTATGAGCTCTAGCTAATGGATTTGAGGAAAAATGAAATTGACGAGGTACTTCATAACCATCATTAATAAAGATATAATTATATTTTAATTTTAAATCGTAATTTTAAAATATTGAAGCGGCGCGTAAATCGATGTAAGTGAATGGAAAACCAAATGCCAATAGAAAACATTTTTAGATCTTTTTATAAATTAATGTAATTCCAATTCATTGACTTCAAACGTTCACAAAAATTAATTTTTGTAGTAAGAATAAATAAGGTTGAAAGTTTTAAACCGCAACGCTCCCGTTAATAAATTTCTTGTGCTGGGATTTCACCTGAAATGACAGAAATGTTAAATTGTATTTTAAGACTGCATCCTCAGTAATACAATTTGTATTAACAAAACCATTTAATACTAAAAATAAGTAAGAGTGATCTATTCATGCCAAAATGTCTTAAGCAAAATTTGAAACTCGGCAAGGTGTCAAGATCAAACAAATTTACGTACCCTCATTGAATATATTTGATGGCTCGTATTGCTGGTTTCGTTTTGCTCGGAAACCGCCTTCTGGGTTACTCGCAGCATTGTTGGAACCTGAAAATGGACTCAATGGACCTGGATTAGGTGCTGCATTTCTTGAAAATCGAATGTTGGGATCTGTCTCATCTCCTACAATGAACTGGGGTCCTAGAGGTGGCGATAATTGAGGAAAGAATTTGTTTTGGAATGGGGGAAAAGCAAAGGAAGGTGAGCCAGGTCGAGCAAAAAATGTGGCTGGTGGTGGACCTCTTGAAATACCAGAAGATTGTGGTCGTGCAAGTCCAAGGTTGAAGAAAAATGGGGGAGGTGGTTGTAGGGGAGGACCAGCAAAGAAACTGTAGCCTTGTTGAGGTGGTGACTGGATGGGACGCTGGATGCGTCGGGGAGCAGGGCCTGAGTTAAATGGGGATGGCAAATTACTGAACGGGTTAAACAAGTCCCCGTTGTTAGAAGCCGAGGCAGAAATTGAGTTGACTGGTTTTACTGTTGTTGCATCGATTTCCTCAATTTCAAATGCGTAATGGAGGTAGGAGGAGCCATCGGCACGGCGGCAGTCATGTATTGGGCTGTGTATCAGAAAGACAAAATTTTAATTAGTCATAAAAACAACCATAAAACTTTATATTCAAAATTAATCTTACCAACAGCCCCCTGTTAAACCTACGAGGTGGTAAGGTACTGCTTCGATGACTTTACAGGTATCTCCCACCGGCTCAGGAGAGCACCTTACATACTTGCATGGGGTGGATCCTACCCCATTTTCGCCCTTCTTAGATTCTTCCTTTTTTGTTTGATCTGGGACAACGACATCTTCCTTTGGGGCTCCACCTTCAAGTTCCCCATCGATAAGTGCGATAAATTCCTTGTCGCTTTGGTCATTCTGTGAGCTCCCGGCTGCCACCTTGGACTTATCCTTTCCTTCTTCAGCCTTCACTTTGTCATCCTTTACAGCGCTTTTGTCAATTGAATTCAATGCTACAACTGGTGAATCAATGGGTTTTTTGTCTTCTCGTTTGTGTGGTCGACTATTAGGGGCACAGGTGGCAAGGTGTTGGCATAAAACTAAAGTTACTAGAAAATAAATTAAATTACTCCCCATTTCAAAAACGGTTACAAGCCAGTAGGCTTGATGTGATATCTGGAAATATTTTTAATTAAATTTCGAAAGATAAACTGCGAAACTGAGGTGGGATTTTAACTTCAGCTAATAATTATACATATATTTAATATGCAAACTAAAATGTGCCCAACTTTCTATTGATTAAAGAATTGATTTTTTACATAATTTTTAGACATGAGTAGTATTCATTATATTACAAAATGGCTGCCGTTTCGTAAAATAGAAACCTCAATCCATTGTCTTAAAATTCAAGGAATGCATTAATAGCACAAGACAATGCGATGCGGGCTCAATGTACTGCATTTTTACGTCAATATGACCATGTAACTGAATTGGTTACTCATATAGAAATACTCGCCTCTTTCTTATGATGAAATTATTACTTTTTCATACATTAATGCACGGCTATGATTTACGATACGATCTTTCTCAATAAAACCAACCTGGAGAAAATGAGCTTTTTCCGTTATGCCTCATCCAGATAACTGGTAATGGGGTGGTCTTATGAATGAAATGAAAAATACTTTTAAATTCCTATATTTTGCACCCTCCCCTTGCTTACGTAAGCATTTTACGGTATTTCCAATTTTAGTTTGAAAAACAGATTAATTATGAAACGACATGGACCTGCCATAATAATAATACGAATCAGGTTATCAGCCTCTTCAATAAGTACCTAACTGAAACTTCTCGAATCCCACTCCAAAGTGGTTTTAGAAGGATCTGTACAGAACAACATATTTAAAGATTTCATCACAACATATCATAGCAGCTGATGCTTATCCAATATCCAAATACTCAGGTTAGCTTATCATATCATTTACGACATGAAAAAAGTTTTACTGCGTGGATTTACAAGCACACGTTCTTGGAAGTTGGCCGGAAACTCATTATAATGTATACACACTACACACCTAATTTTATGTATTGATATAACGTAATTGCGCTGAAGTGTGAAGACTAGATAACTGTCTAGTTAGTTTGGTGTCCAGTCCACGCGATAAGCATGACATGCATATTATGATTTCTTTTTTTTACATCGGTTGTAGTTATGATTGCGTAGGTAGTCGGTGTTCAATCGTCATAAAGTTGCATCAATGGGTTTAGTTTTTGATAATAAAAATGCATTTTTCTTGTCCATTCAAAACATCCTGACCAAAGTCAGCATTTAGCCTGTGCTTTTGCAACATTTTATATGTATATTATGCATCAACTGAGGTAGCAAACCATATCGAAAAAGTTAGCAGTGACGCAATACGAGAGATTCTTATCGTATCAAAATATATAAGCAAAACATTTAGGCTCATCCGTCCGTGCGTCTTTCATTTTTCCTTAAATTTAACGCGAAAAACGGCAGGAATTAAGTCGTTTTCACATTCAAAAGAAGCTTTGATAATAATATGACTCCTATTCCGGTTCTCATTTTTAGGAAAATTAGCAACGTTGCACGCGATGCAGTATGATTTGACGTGCTAATGAAGGGATGTAGGAGGAATATGAAAAAATGATTGAAGATTACGGTTGGGTAAATCCAGGCCAGCGGAGAGCGGATTTATTTTTATCCACACTACACACTACCAACAAATTGGTTAAGCACACTCATTTAGTAGGTTTGGAGCAGGACATCAATTAAATTTTATGGAAAACAATTAATAAACTGGATAAATAGAACAGGTAGTAAGCTTCGTGTATTTTAAGGTACTTCCAGTTTTTTAAAGTAACGCAATCCGCGTGCTTCTACAACTCAAAAAAATATCAACAAAATATACCATGTATGTGCAAACCATAACCAAAAGGCTATTACGTGCACAGTAGGATATGATATGATACTTTTTTAAAGCTATGCAGAGAAACAGTAAGACATTGAGATGGGACTCAGCGAGGTGGAACGTTTTCTTACATTCGCAGTTTTCGCACATCATATTTATGTATTTATAGAATGAGGGGGTGTTAATCTGGATTTTCCTAGTCTACCAACTGGAAAAAGAAGATAGAAACTAATGCAACACTCTCGAGGCTTGAGCTGATGAGCATGGATGTAGGTATACAGGTAAATTTGTAATATGCTGCTGATGCTAACTAAATCCTACTGTAACCGTAGCATGTAATTTGGCCCTACTCTACTGGATAAAATCCAACAATCTTTTTTTACCGTACCGTTTCAACCATAAACTCATTTTTGTTGTGCTGTCTTATTATCTTGTCTTGCCTGCTCAATCATATCAAATCAGAGTTATATAAACTGCGTGCTGCATGCAAAATATGATTAATTTTGAAGGAGAACTTCCTCTGGCTAGACGGACTGAAACAAATTCTCCAGAAACAACATAACCTTCTTGAGATTAGTCAAAAATTTGACGATGGGAAGCAAAGTTACGTGGTTTGTGATACTTTCGGTGGTTGCAGCGGTGGTGTTGGCTGCACCTGAGACAAAAAAGGAGGAGAAGGAAGCTAGTTCAATACCAACAACTCCGACTACGAAAAAAACAGACGAAAACTCACATTGCCCCGATGCTACATGCACTCCAGCCCCTGCCGGTCATACATGTGAAGCCAAGTACGAGAGGGATGACAAGTGTTGTCCAGTTTGGCACTGTGACAATGGAGAAACTGTTTATGGTAAATATTATAAAGTATATACTTTGTTATTAGATTGCAATATGAACTTTATGACATAACGTTTCATTTCTTGTCATTGCAGGAATCGAAAGATCATTCAGCTCCGGCCCTGGTAAAGGTGGTTCCAGTTCCAGCTCCTGGTCTTTCTCCAGTTCCACTGAGGATGGAGGTGGCACCGGAGGAACTGGCGGAACTCCACCCGATACTTGGTTTGGATTCGGACCCCTTTCCCGACGCTTCTTCAACCATTCTTCATTCTTTGACGATTTTTAAAATGTTTATATTCGTTATTCCAAAATGTATATTGGTTGCGTGTATATAAATCCATACTTGACAAACGCTTAAAAATAAATTAACAACGAGCGACAATAAATGACGAATGATACTCAATTTAGTTTTAATCTTTGCTCATGTTCCAAAATCATTACTAAATCAACACATCATCATAACAATAATAATATGAGGCAATACAAATCATAAGCATTTACCTAAACTGGTTTACCAGATTTGAAAGAAAATGTAAATTACTAACGGCCGAAAAAGCCACCTCCGAACATTGCTACTGCGGCAGCTTGTTGAGGTAAGAAGGGGTTGTTTATGTTGCTATTAATTCGGGGCAATACTCCGCCAAATCGAATTTGACCAGGAGCAGCAAATCCATAGTTCATTGGTTGTCCCTGGCCAAAACCGCTTTTTGAGCTGGAGGAAGAGGAATAGGAAGACCTGCTCATTTGCGAATTTCCATCGTCTGATGTTATTTTTTGAGAATATCCAGTTGGAGACTGTCCATCATCGTCATACCGGACTCTGTCAGATACCGTGATACCGCTGGAATATGAGTATCCAGATGATGAACCATCGTCACTTTTCCAAGCCACACCTGCGGCTGATGCTCTTCCTGTAGAAATTTTTTTTTAAAAACTTTAATAAAAATGCAAATAAAATATGGGTGACAAAAACCTGTCTGTTTTCCCACCAAACCGTAATATTTTAATGTTACCATATGCCCTCTGCCCATTAGCACAAACCCACGTTGGACAGCAATTGTCCATATCCGAATATATAGCCTGGCATTCCGTACCAGATGGGGCCTTAACGCATGCGGTGCCTGGACATTTGGATCCACCTGCTGAGGCATCCCCTTCTGGGAAGTCGATTACCGTTGGGAAGCCATCAGATAAATCAATCAACGAACCGACTGATATAATTAATATCAAGCTCACAATTCTGCAATTTCTCATGGGTGTCATTTTGGAAATGATAAGTAGCAAAGAAGTAGGCCACTCTGTAGTTAAAATCAATGACTGTTATGTGACTTAAAAAATCCCGTATATCTGAAAGGAAATTGTTTATTTAATATCTTCTATGCATGCATTGCCTCACGTCATACTTTTATTAGCCATTGTTTAGTAATTTCTTAGAAATATTTTGAGTCATCATGTTGAAAGAGAGAAGGGTGCCGAAGTAGTTTTCAAGGATTAAAATGACACAAACAACTACTGCATTATAATATTGATTATGCAACATTTTAGTAAATGCGTAATTAGAAGGCGTTAATTGATGTGAGTCAATCAGCAATAGTCAATTACCGCTATGACGTATGCACAACATGACTAAAAGCATAATGAAAATGAATTTTTATCAATTTTGATAAAGATTGTATTCTTTTTGGAGTAATGAAAACTGTTGCCATTTCGTTTATCAAAATTTGTTCTTAATCCAAACTATCCACACTTAATTTCCTTTAAAATAATTATTAATTTCGTCAGTCGGTCTAGCGCCCAAACATGCCTCCGAAAAGATTTCCAAACATGCTGCCAAAGTCTGGGGGTGGAAATCCACCGCCACCTGTGGAAAAACTACTGCTCCCACCACTGCTACCACCACTACTTGAGCTCCAACTAGTTCCAGACGAGGTACTGCTTCCTTTGGAAACTCCTATGTAAAAAAATTGGAGATTAAGATTGCACTGCTGATGGTTGGGGAAAATGAATTTCCACAGAATCTTTTCTCATACCATAAACTTGTTGCCCATTGTTGCAGTACCAAACAGGACAGCACCCATCATCCCTCTCATATCTGGGGTCACACTGAACTCCTTGTGGGGCTGGTGTGCAGCTGGATTCTGCACATCTAGAGCCCCCGTCCCCAACGCCTGCTGATACTACTGAAAGTATTCCAAGGAGGACAACCACCACCAACTGAACCAGATATTTTGAAGTTTTACTAGACATCTGGAAAGATGTTCAAAGTTTTTTTTAAGAAAAAGAAAAATTTTCTACGTTATCATGTTTTTAGTAGCGTTATATAATAGACTGAGGAAAAACAGGGAAAATTTTGAGCTTACCTTCAGAACAACTGAAGAGAAAAATTGGTAATCGATCAAGCTAATCTATATGAGCTGCCCAAGGTTATTTATATATATTTTATTAGTATTCTTGCAACTGTAAAGCTATGCTTTTGTACATGTAGAGGAAATGTAGATTACGTGGTTGATCACTCTTTACTACTTTCGTCTCACTGCTTACAAAGACAATAGATCGTAAAGCCAGGCTTTAAGTACAAAACACACGCGGATGTCAAGAAGATGGTGATATGGGATTGAGTTGGAAAGAACAAATTGCTCCGATAGTCCGACGTATGATGCAAGCTTTATACCGTTTACACGATGGAGTAGTGGTAAATGAATTGCTGTTAACTGTGTGTAAAATCCTTGTAAAAATGATGACGATTATGATAGAATGAAGTTTGGCACGTACGTCAACTCGATTTTCCTTCTGATTTTGGTTTGGATGCAATTCTTGAAATTCAAACTCCTTAAATACCTTTTTAAAGCTAACGTATTCTAAAAAATAATATTGTACATCTTATACATTGCCTTGCCCATTTAATAGACATGGTACAATCATAAAATCTTTTAGACACTTTCCTCATTTTTGTTGTCGTCTTCATAAAATACTCACATGAAAGGTATTTAGGCACGCATTTTATCTCCATTTCCAACTCCATTCATCCCGTTTATTACGGATTGGTAAAAAGAAATGATGCATCGTTTGACGCAGTCGTTATCGAATGAGTAATACAGCCATTAAAGTGTTAGTCATTTGAAAGCTGAGAGAAGTGACTATCCAATTCTACTAACGATACCAAATAAGAAGCTTTCAACAAACCGATTGCCTGGAACGGAATAACAAATAACAAGGTTGATGATTTACATATTTTACCGGATATTTGTCATAAACTCAGATCTATGATGAGTCGTGTTCAATGTTATTAGTCACTCATCGTCAGTGTCGGTAGCATGGAGCATTGGAAAGAGTTATTAAAAAGCAATTTAACTTGGGAAAATGCATGCTTAAGTACTTTGGGAGTATACTAACCACTTTACAACCTTCATTTTGTTTTTGTTCCGTACATGATTTAAATCTAAAATCCTTGGGGCAAACTGAATAATGGTTTGTATTTATGTCTTGTAGACGTACCACTACGCATTTAAAGTAAGAATGATTATAATTAACAGGTCTTTAAAAAGAGTTGCGATTATACAATAATTATCAAATTTTATTTCATGGAATTCCCATCACCAAAAATGCCCATACAGAACGTCACACACATGCCATGTATGTTTTGGATTGCATCAACAAAACTTCACGGTTGGAAATGCGTAATTTGGATATAGTAAACAATTATTAATGAATGCAATTAAGAGATCACAGTTGCTGTCGTCAATAGCCCATTTTTGTCCTGGTTAATGTAGGGACTTCACAGACACCAATTTGCTTATATGAATCGCAATTGTAAAAGCAGCACTTTTTGACGCCTTTCAAAAAATTATTAAAAATTAAAAGTTATTTAATTTAATGGTAGGTGGTTGCTGTTTTGTGAATTAGCGTATTATAATAAGTAAGTAATCAGTGTATACCTGAGCACTCGGTATCAAAGCTGCATTGTTCAGATCTTGATTGCAAGGCAATACAGTTAACGGGTCCCGCTGCTACTGTCTGGCAAAAGCCTGGCTTAACACTAGCGCTAATTGCGCCTCTACCGGGAACTCCTCCACCAAAAACAGATCCCCCCATAGCCCCTCCAGTACCCCGATGATTATGATTACCCCCTTTAAGTGAACCTGAAAGGGATGGCTCTAGCGACAACGATGTGGATGCTTGCGGTGGATAATAGGACAAATCCGGTGCCCCATTACCTTTCTTAATATTTTGAATCCCTATTCCTGGAGCTGTTATTACACCACCACCTGGAAACACCATGGTTGGTGGACGATCCATTCCATCCCCATAATAGTCCATGGTTTCGTCCATGTCCATGAATATTGGCCCACCATTAGCACCTGGTGAAATAGGGAAGTAAACGTTTCCAGAGTTTCCTCGTCTCTTGGCATTTGTGTCATTGACTCGGAGGGAAACGGAAACGCTAGCATTTTTTGGCCTGATTGACTTCCCTTTCATCATGTTTTTGGATGACTCTGTTGTTGTTTCCTCGTCTTCTTCATCATCATCCCCCTCCTCATCAGTGTCATCCTCTAATTATTGTATTGGGACGGTTCAGGAAAATGGGAATCAAATGAGATGTACTCACGCGTGACATTTTGTTTTGATTTCATGCAACTCATTTTAGACACGTTCATGCATTGTATTTTTTTCATTACCAGTTCAATGAAATGCGCATTAAAAATGGAAACTCATGCACATGCAGTTAGTTATATTACTCAAAATATACCAGCCATGAGCAAACAAGTGAAATGTGTGTTTAGTTATAGTATTGCATTTAATTTTATGTGCAACATGCAAAGTGAGCATTAACTGCATAATAAATTTATATTTTTATGTTCTTAACAAAACGACAAGATCATGCGGAAAAGAACCTACAAAACAAACCATACTAAGTTAAAATCTCAAGATCACTTTTTACCAGAAGACGGGGCTGGAGTAGACGATGGGGACATTGTTGTAGTCTCTCCTTTGCTTGGCGCAGCACGCCTATCTCTGCCACCATTAGGTTTGGTAGTGGAGCTTACCATACCAGGGTTATCTGTTGTTGCTGTTCCAGCTGCTGCTCTCCTGTGTCTGCGAGTGGTGGCCTCCTTCGATGAGCTATTTTCTGTCGTTGACATATCTTCATTTTTTGGAGTTTCTCTCTTATTACGACCAGTATTATTTTGAGGGCTCATTGTTGAGCCTGGCATTTCTGTTGATGCTGACCTCCTATTTCTGTGATTGCCCCCTTTTGATGAGCTATTCTCCGTTGTTGACATATTGTTCTGAGTAGTCTCTCGCTTATTACGACCTTGCTTGCTTTGAGGGCTCATTGTTGAGGCAGGCATTTCCGTTGACATCTCAGCGGCTGCTCTCCTGTTTCTGCTTTGCTGAGTTGTTGAGGATGGAGCATCAGTAGCACCATTACCACTCTGCTCACGTCTGTGACGACCTGAATCTGGAAAGGAAACAAAGTAGTGTATCATAAAACAATCATTTTAGCAATCAAAAACTTATCTTAATTAGCGCAGACTGGTACAAAAGGTACCACACAGTAATGTTCGCATTTTACCTTTTGTTCTAGTTGTGGTAGACTTGGTCCTAATAATTTCTGTGCTATCACTCTCTCGGTTATCCATGCTATCTCTTGATCCACTGCTTAAAAAACTTGTTTGTAGCGAGCCTGATGACGAAAGCAATGCATCAGGATCGACTTCTCGCTTACTCTTCTTCATTCCAGGAACATGAGTTGTGTCGTTCATGCTCATGTTCATGCTGCTGCTCTCCGTGCTTCCTGACATGTTATCTCCTTCTCCATCGCCAGATTTTGACATGTCCGTGTCAGTTGTGCACTTGCTGTCTAGTGAATTTTAATTGTGATATGATAAATAGCTAAAACAACTACTATTCACTCTCATGTCAGTTTGGAGCTTGTACTAAAAATTTGTATTCCATTTCCCATTATAATTACGTTCTATTAATTAATTTTTTTCTAGCTGGAAACTACTACGTACGTAAGCGATACGTTTAAAGTGGAATGCCTGCTGTTGTTCTAAAAAGAATTGGGGTATAATATGATAAAAATAATATATTTTTAAGTTTCTACGATAATTTATCATGATCATCATTAAACAGAGCTAAACAAGCATAATCTAGAACTAAAAAACTTGGTGTCCTTTGTACTATAAAATTTGCATTCGAGGGCAGAAAAAAATTAAGTCTTATCAAGAGTTTTACCTATTACTTCAGCATTATGTGGAGTAGTCGTTAACGCTCCTTTAAATTAACATGAAAATGAAATTATAATTTCATGCGCGTATAAAGATTGAAGATTGTGGTTTGCTGTATCAAATTGCCCCGCTGACATTACAACATCCATAGTATTAGCAATATAAAAATATTTACCTTTCCCCTTGCAATCAGACTTGTCTCCTTCGGTGGCGTTCTTCACCTTTGTTGCAACATTATTAATGCCTTGTCGAACTAGACAGCAGATTAAAAAAAGCAAACGTATTACGTATGCGAATTATTCTAAAACTAAATCTAATGTGAAAGTGTACCTTTGTCTTTCATTTCACCAGCAGTTTGTTTCGCACTTTCTGCTGCTTTATCAAATCCAGACTTGATATTTTGACCAGTATTCTTCAGCCATCCCTCTGCAGAATGCATAGCATCTTTCACTTTGTTACCAATTTCCTTTCCTTTGCCCGATTCAGATTCTGCTGAAGAACTGTCATTCATAGTACCATTTTTCATGTGCATTCCTTTTTCCTCTGATGAGCTTCCGCTTTCACTACCGCAACAAAGGCTGAGACAATGACAACATTTCTCCACCGTGTTATCATCCATGGGGCAGGTGTCATTGTTTGGACAAGATTTCTTGAGCGAAGAGATGTCCTTATCATCGCATGTCACTTCATGTGAGTCGTGTGGTGAGGAGGAGGAGGGTGAAGATGAGGAGGAAGGTGTTGAGCTCGAAACAGGCTCTGGTGCTGGCTCTGGTTCTCGACGTTTTCGTATAAGATTGTGGATCTGATGTGGGGTAGAGTCGACCAACATCAAGGTGGCTAACAGCACCAAACCACAAAGATGAATGGAAGTTATCTATATAAAAAATTGGACAAATTCCAGGTTTTTCAAGGATACGTTCTTTCAGTGCTAACTCAATTTAATTATGACACCATCTTATGAATGAACTGAAGTATGAAGAAATTGATGAAATCTAACCTGCTTCATTTTTCTGCTATTTCTTTGCAAGTAAAAACCTTTGCAAGTTTACAACAAAAAAGTAGCTTCACGTTCCACTCGAAAGTTCAAATGAGTTTACACATAGTACTGGGACTCACATGCGATTTTATATAAATATTTATGTTGGTGCACTCGTTATGTAACTATAAAATGCACCCAATATTAAAATAACCGTTTAGTGGGGATTAAAATATGGGGTTCGACAACCAATATATCCGTTTGGTTGGTTGGATTGGATAAAAATGGGTTTCCCAAAGTTTCACAAATTCACAGAAGGAACCAGAACTAGATTGATGCTCATGAGTAGGAGTATTGTTGGTGACAAAAGGCTTCCCCTTTAATTGACGGAGCTCTATATATATGTGACCTCTGGAATTGCAAAAGAGACAATTAGCAACCTTTTTAATGACAAGGCTAGCCAACATGCGAACATGTACGTATGTACATGTCAAGTAAATCATTCTAGTCATCACCATCATATAATATGCATTCACATGCACATGTCGCATGAGAAAAACAATTTTATGAGGTAGATTTTATTCTGGATTTTTCAGTTGTATTGCAAACAATTATTGTTTGGTCATTCTCATTTCCTCTTTTTAGTAACAAACACAATACCTACATATATGTCACATGTATGAGTTTTAGACCTTTTCGGTATAGACTGAAGTGTAGATATACCTGTCACCCTAGTTGAATCTCATTAATTCTGGGGAAAAAACTGTATAAAATGAATTTGGAACACAATGACAGATTTTGATGAATAGAATAGGGAAAAAGAACAATGATGTGATGTGACTATTTTTCTCATGAGTTTAGGTATGAAATTGTGGATTGCATGCATGAAAACTTGTCATAGATCACATAAGCGTTACTGGAAGCGTAGTGGGCAGTGAAATACACTATAGAAAATACATATTCTGATGTACTTTACACATATATATAGACATTCATAAAGTTACAGCAATTTACTTTCGGCTTTTTAATGGATTAATGGACGTGATTTCCGTTGATTTTAATGGAGCTTAAAAGAATCAAAATAAGTAGTGCTTAAAATAAGTTGAGTTTGGTCAGTTGATCTGATCTACCTTATTACGGCTTACTTTGCTTTGCGGCTCTATAAAAAATTGGACTTTTCCAGATGCATTGTATGAGCCATGAGCAATCGCCATTTTATCATTAATGAAGCATAACTCATGGAAAGAACGTAAAAAGACTAAATGAATTACATGTATACGAAAGTAATAGTTTAAAACACGTTTAGTAACGAATGTGAACTCAGAGAGCAATTCAAATATATGACAATGATGCTTCATTGGAAAAGTCTCTTGTTTTTTCATTGTTTTGCTCATCATGCGAATTTGAAAAACCATTACGGTCGGACAGGAACATGAAGGTTTACACAAAAATGATTTATCTGGAACGGTCATTCAAGTCAATAGTCAATGCATTGATTAGCTGCTATGACCATAACGAGTTGATTAAAAAATCTGAACATTCCTGCCCATATTCTACTCTTGAATGGAGTATGGAAAATTTGCAAATTGAATTCAAGGTAAACAAAATACAGATCATCATCACTGTGTGCTGAATATTTTTCTTTTGGCTTTATTATTTTATCGCAGCAATCTTATAAAGTAGATAGAGTTGTGTACGTAATGGGCTTCCATGCGTGTAATATACCTATTCTCTAGTATATGTTGCAACAAGATGTTCTGTCATCACGGTTGTAGTTGAAGTTTTCATAGAAAGCTTCTGGACTAATGTGTTTTCATCAGTCAGAGTGAAGACTCTTTCGATCTGCAATCATAGCCATAAAAAATGTA
This sequence comes from Orchesella cincta, assembly GCA_001718145.1. Classification (NCBI taxonomy): domain Eukaryota; kingdom Metazoa; phylum Arthropoda; class Collembola; order Entomobryomorpha; family Orchesellidae; genus Orchesella; species Orchesella cincta. Next base: position 76,856 of record LJIJ01000342.1, read on the forward strand.
TATAAGCATTAAACATGCAAAACCACTCAAAATACATTTATTAGTAGTCATAAGTATACTTATTGTAGTAATAATCTTTGGTGTATATTTTTTATGAGAAAAGCATTGGCATAATTTGCTTACCTCAGTCACGGAAGGATCTTTAGCCCCAGTCATTCTTCCAATAGATTGAGATTTTAATTTGATTTCCTTTCCTTGAATTTCTCCCTCTTCTAAAGATGAAAGGCCTGAAACAAATTAGAAATGAATTTTAGTGTTAATGCATTTGCATAATCATAATTTTTAAAAGATTCAGAATTCAATCATTCAACATACCAAAATTATGAGCCACCATGAAGGAAACTTGTCCACTCCCTCGGGATCTTAAGAATCCACTTTCTAGATGCATTGGGTTTCCTTTCTCGAAATGCGAGGATGAACCAGAGTAGGCAACTAAGGGCTGCATGCCACATCGTCGAAATTCCACAGTTTCATTATAGCGAAAATCTTTGATTGTAGGATACTTTCCTGTCCCATCTTTAGATACCCATTTTCCAATTATCCACGCGATTGGACGCAGCAACTCGGGCATATCTCCGGCTTCCATTGCGATTCAGTAAACCTTTTTCCTGCTGGTTAAAAAATGCAATTTTTTAGAACAAGTAAATAATGTCAAAGTCACGTTTACATAATAAAAATATACGATTAGTCATTGGTGAAAACGTGCATAGCAAAATAGACGAAAAAACATGAGCTTATTTCGGCACAATAGAAAACAAGTGTGATATATACTTTATTTAATAAATTCAGACTTTGAGATCACAATAAATATTTATAATACAATGAAAAACAGACAAGAATAAATAATATGCTACAAGTCCAGCACTGGAACGTGCTCGTCAAAAAGTTGCAGTGATATAAGTTTAAGTCCGATTGCGATTCCAACAATGAAGTAAGACGTTGGCGATGTAGCAGTCGTTGTGGCTGAAAATACATGAATAATTTAATTATTGAGCTATCATCTGTACTAAAATATGTACCAAGAAAGAGTGATTTTGGTATGTAATGTAACCAATTTGAAAAACTTACCAATGTAGCTCTGAACATTTGTAAACCACTGAATACCATAAATGAACACGTATTGAGAGTCCATTCTCTTAAAGGACCAAACTAAACTCACAAGCTCGAATATGGAATAAAATCCACACATACAGGTTCCCTTCAGAACTGACATGTACGAAAAATTTTGGCGAACCATGTTCCGAAACAAGCGTGATCGAATGAAGGCAGTTATCAAGATAAATCCATGAAATACAGCGGCGCCAATCGCGGTACGCAGCAATACGCGATAAAAATCGTTTTCCAGCTCATAAAAATCCACGCGATTAGGAGATGTCTCCATTCCCTTTTGAAAGCACCAGTGGCAGTAGGCTTCACAAAACGGGAAAATTATCCCCAATTTCCAAAATGACTGTGAATGAACGAATTAAAATTTTTCTTGATTGTTTGGGACCGCGCATATTCAAGTTATAAAATTTACGACATTAGAGCAATATTTACTTACGCTGAAAGGATCGTTAAGAAGCACATGTCGATAAGCTGGTTGATGAAGCAGGAGGAGGTTGACAGCTACAATTATGACATCGTATTCAATATACTTGTCAACGAGCTTTCCACATTTTCTCTAAAATCAAAGAAACTGGAATTAGTTACAGATTCTGTACTTAATTTATGTAGTACAAAAATTATTACGACTGTAAAACATGCTCTCTTACACATTCCAAAAGCTTCATCAAATTTTCGCTGGATAACGAATACGTCTTATAAATATGAGGTGACAAGTGGCCACAATGTACACACGTGTACATTTTATCGGACTTTAACGATCCTGATGAGCTACTTCGCCTCCTATCCTTTACTTTCCCCATCCTTGAGCTTCTGAAAGTCTGTAATTTACATAATTAATGGTTTTCATTGGGTATTCATCAACTTATACTCAAATTTAACTGTAATAAAAGTAATTGATTAATATACCTTGCCAAATAAGCTATTCCAACCTAAGTTTGAAATCAAGTTTATGAAAATCAAGATGCAAATCAAAACAAATCGAAAGAATCAGATTGAGACAAGTATTTATCATTTCAATTCATTCTTTCAGAACTAGCAACCTACTCACAAGTAACCAGTTACTCTGAAAGGTGAAAATGCATTTACAATTTAGTATGACCTTATACAAAAATCGCCCAAAACAAATCAAAACACCAAATGACCACGTAAAGTTCGATTCAGAAAACCAAACTATAAAAATTAGTCAAAGATAACACATGTTGATTTTTAATTAAAATTACTTACCACAATATAATATGTATCACAACAATTAAGATTATGGAATATTTCTTGATGTGTCGATGTCACTGACAAAAAAACAAAATACTTTCTGTTTTTATGCTAAAGTCATGTGTTCTTCATCTGTCCGTGCTTCCATACATACCAACCTGTTTGCCGGTTTGTCTATTTTAGGTACATTTTTATGCATAGTCAAAAGTGGATTTTGTATTTGTGTTTGACGTGCTGTGGAAAAAAGTTAGAAAGGAACCAAAATGTGAAGTGCTATTTGCGTTAACTGACACATTAAAGTAAATCGTGGACTAACCACCTTTGTTTTGTGATACCATTTGTCTGCGAAACGCTGGAATGGAATAACTACTGATAACTTGGTAAGTTAACTCATTTCCTAGTAAAGCCGGTCAGTGGTCATGTGGCGTGATTGGATGTGGCATGGGAAAAATGATTTGTTTGATTGCTGTAATAGTAATATTTATAATTTCGATTTGTTGGTTTGCATTTAGGTTGGTCACGTCACTCTGACTTCATTTCTATAAGTATAAGTATGAATTTCATCATATCAGTTGTCAGGTGGTAATGATTATTGTAGGTTTCCAGACAGTGTTTTCCTTGTGACGCCATTATTACCATCTGCATAACATGTTGCACGCTGGATATGGAGGACATGCTAAAAACACCTGTACAAATTGCTGCATTACTGAGAAAGAGTTTACAAATTTCATTGCGATACAGTTGTAGTCAAAAGTGATTGTGGAACGACGCACGCGTCAACAAAGAGTTTCCCATACAATTTTGTAAGTGTGCTATTCGCGATAATAGTCGTAATTGTTGTGAAAAATATTGGAGGAATTTTATGTATGCATTTTTATAAATATCAAATTTCCCAAAGCGACTATCTAAATGCAATGGCCATGATCGTTATTCTACCCATCTATTTTCTTATTTAGCAGGTCCGTCTGGTCGTAGTTTAAATATTTTATCATGTGTCATCCACCTCACCTGCGTATGCTGAAATAAAGACGCAGTATGTTTCATGGACTTCATGTTCATCGTTGACTCTTGACGGTGGACATACAAAACACTACACTGATATCTTGCGGGGTCCCGGACGACGCATTGTTTATGTATTTCTTTGGATTTTATAAAAATATTCATCCACGGGAGACCATAGTAAGTTTGTACATACTTACTTGCGTGCTGTATAGCATGTACGATGGGGAGCGTAAAGGAAAGCAAAAGCATGTGTTTTGGTTTTTTACTACTACGTAACATTTGTACACAATAGAAGAGACAAGCTTGCCGTACTTCCCCCGAATGAGAAAGTTGGATTGGATATCAGGCTGTTGGGTCTGTTCCCGTGCCATTTACTCCAGCCAGCCTGCAAACACAAGTAAAAAAGTGGTCTGACCAACCGACGGAACTGGCAGATACTCAACTGACTCGATCCCTCCCACACCTCTCCACATTCTACTCTTTATCCTCCACACTTTCATCCAATCCAGGAAAAAGGAAAGTGATCTTTTACCGAAAATACAAATCCAACTTGTATTGTACCTTGTTTTTGAGTAAAAGACGAAATAGCAGTACATTGGAGGAGCAGCAATAGTAAATATATCCAGAAAAAGAAAAGGGATTCTGTTTTGTTTTCTGTAAGTAAGCCGAAACCGGTTTCCAAATGTTAGTTTACTCATCCAAATACTAATCTCATTTTGGCGAATTTACGTGTAAATTGGTGTTGTTACAAGTGTTCGTTTTAAATACAGATATCAGCACCAAAAACTGCCTTTAAGATGTCTCAAACGCAGGAAAATGGCTTCAGTCCAACTCCTTTACTAGATGATATCTTGGCTCCACGAAAAGTCACTAATGATTTTCGCTGGGCGTCCAGATCCTGGACACCTTCCCCATACTTTTCAAGGGGAAAACCCAGGGATATCAAGGAGATATGTCAGCAAGTTTTACAGAGTGAAGCAGTTGTTAAAGCAGTGAAGGAGGTTCGTATTGTTTAGAATCTGGTTTTGTTGTTTCGAAGTGTAGAAAGTTAATATTTTCTGATTGTTCAATAGGTTGCAAAAATGGAAGGTAAAGAGGACGCTGAAGTACAAAAACGGGCACAAGATATAATTCATGAGATGAGCCACAATTTCCATTTGTATGCTGTTCGGTGGTTCGGTCTAGTATTATCAAAATTGGGAAAGAAACTTTACACTAGTATATTTGTCAACAAAGAAAAGTTAGATGAAGTAAGTGTATTATATTTTGTTTCCTTTTTAAAACTATTTGGATGTTTTTGGAAATACTAAAGATGAACTCTTTTTTTTGTAGCTGCGCAGTGGTTTTGAAAGGTATCCAGTCATTTTCCTTCCCACTCATCGAAGTTACGTCGACTTTCTCCTGTTGTCATATGTTTGCTTCACTTATTCTCTGCCACTGCCTATTATTGCAGCCGGAATGGGTAAAATTAGACAAAAATTTATTTTATTATAAATCATTTTCATCATCCATTTGTGTTAAACCAAGTTATTTATTTGAATTTAATTTTAATGTGTTTAGATTTTATGAATATGACTGGAGTTGCAGAGCTGCTCAGAAAGTCTGGAGCATTTTTTATTAGAAGGAGATTTGGAAACGATATTTTATATTGGGCCATAATTACTGAATACGTCAGTAAAACGATAATACAAGGGGGTCACCCGATGGAAATCTTTATTGAAGGCACTCGCAGCAGGACTGGAAAATCGTTGCCTCCTAAAACAGGTTCGATTTTGTGGTGCTATGTTTGTCAATACTCATACTATTTACAATTATGAGAAGCCCCTAAGCAAACTTATTTAGTCTAAAGTTTTATTTTATATTCATTAGGATTATTGACGTCAATTTTGGAGCTTGTCAGGACAAGAGAAATACCTGACATTCTAATACTTCCAATTAGCATGTCATATGACAGGACACTAGAGGAAACTCTGTACGCTCATGAACTGTTGGGGCAGCCGAAGCCTAAAGAGTCAACAAACGTAATGAATAATAAAACAAGTCAACAGTCAACACGAAATAAGGTTGACCTTGGAGTTGATAAATTGAGCTACATAAATTGTAATCTAAAAATCATCAATTTTCATAATTACAGGGTCTGTTACGAGCACTCCGCTGGCTTGGGTCGCAACAATACGGGAGTATTTACGTCAATTTCGGGAGTTTTATTTCAGTCAACCAGTATTTAGGGCTGGATACGTTGTACCCGATAGATGATCGTATATTCAGCAAAGGTGTTCGGGATATGTCAATTCAAGTAATAATCAGTCATCAAGAAAATATAGCTGTTCCGTTGTTTTCCGCGGTAGCTACTGTAGCACTAACTGAGGTAAATTTGTTGTCTCTTGCGTTTTTAATGCTCTAATTGCTTAATAAGGATTGACTAATGATGACCACTATTGTCTTATCAGATTTCTCAAGGGAAAAAGTCAATTACGTTACAGCAGTTGATGAGCTATATTACCGGATTCCAAAAGCTTCTCACCGCCCGAGGACTTTCCTTTGGTTATCCGTATCCAAATGAGTCGCTAGATAAAAATGTCCAATACCTGCTCACCAGCGTCCATATTAGTTTAGTCACTTTTGCAGAGGTTGACCAACGGGTTTGGTTTAACGTTGATGAAGACAACGAAGTGATTGCTTGTATGCAGTTGCAGCATTATAGTAACCAACTAGTCTACCTTCTTGTTCCATTTTGTCTTGCATCATTGGTCACTTCTTGGAATCGTCGTGAGATGGAGATTTCGAGTAGTGGAGCAGCCAGTTTTGAGGATCTCGCCATTTCTCCTAATCAAGACCATATTCAGCAGTATACGTACTTTAGGCAACTATTTTCGGAAGAATTTGTATGTCAAAGAGGTGTTGAGCTAATGGTGAGTATAACATAACATAATAGTCATGTAGTTTTTATGAAGGATAGTGGATAAAATAGATCATGGAATTTCATGGTTTTCTAGGAAATTATGTTTGCTGCTGAAACCTGGAACTCTTTAGTATTGCGTCGTGACACAAACAGTAATTTCAGTATTGATCCAAGGAATTTGCGTTGCTGCTTAAAGAGAGCATTAGCCCCCTTCTTCATTGCCTATTGGGGTCTAGCATCAACCTTGATGCAAGTAAGTTTGCTTTTGTTTTGGAACTACTATAGATACTCTATGTTGACTGGTTCCCATAATACAGTTTCTTGTAATGCAACACATGATTCTCTTTTAAATCTCAGCTGCCAGATCCTTCCTTGACTCCAGAACCTTTGGAAATAAAAGCTTTCGGAAAGTTGTGCCAAACAACATTGAGGGACAAGCTGGGCAGGCAAATGTCCCAATATTACGGTGCTCTTTCACTAGATTGTATGAACAATGCCGTCATGTCTTTGATCAACTCTGGAGGATTGGCAAGAGCCAAAGTGTAATAAGAAAATATGAACATTTTCCCCGGATATTCCTTAATTTTTTTTTCATGTTTTGTGCCCAAGTAAACAATATCTAATGGTTTGCTTATACTTTTAGGCCTGGATCTGGTGCACCTGGCTTTGTCGTTCATGACATGAACCAAATTTCGACAATGCGCACACAGTTGGGTAAGTATTTGTGTTTTGTTGACCTGATTCTTAATACATCAGAGATACCAAGAAATGAGATTGAAATGGATTCGGATTCAACGGAGATTCCAAGGGTTTCTTGCTGAGATTGTTGAATGCCATGCCATGTAGATGTGCCTGTGTTGTTGTATCCTGTCTGCCTAGTTCTCTCCTATGCATGCATGTATGCATGCGAAACCTACAAAAATGTTTTTATACTTAGTCTCTTGTCTTGTTACGGAGATGGTGATGATTGTTGTTGCGTTGTGTACATACTGTGATCCCTTTTTATTATTATAAGCTTCCAACAAAAACTGTAAATGCTATTTTCTTTTTATTGCTTGTCCGTTCTCATAGTCTTCGAGAAAAAGGAAATGATGATGATGATGTAGAGGGTGTATAACTATTGCATCTCACATTTTATGATCTTGTATTCACCGTAAAGAATGACCTTCATTGGATTTTTGTCAACTGCCCAAGATTTATTAGTTGTATACTCCATGTTCTTTATGTTGCTACATTACTCACCAAACAAACCTTTGCATCACGCATGTGCAATACAATCAAATAGCCATAATATAAACCTTAAATTCTAAAACGGTCCCGTTTTATGAATTTGCTTTTTGAAGCCATTCTTGGGAAAGAAAGAATACATTTTTAAAAAATGACATCCTCCCCAAAAAAAAAGAATATATCAGTGATAGAAACGCAGAGCAATAAAGTAATAAAATAGATTACATTGCAACTCACGAAAAACGATGAAATATTATGAGGAAAGCTATAACTGTGATGCGTAGAATGGTGACTGGAGAATATTGCTCACAATAGTAGTAGTCTACTCTACCATAAGGGTAATTTGTGTGTATGTAAATCACATGACAAAATGTTCTTGATAATCCTGATTAATGATTTGATTCCCCTTTGGACATTTCGATGTGTATGTGAGTTTGATCGAGTGATGCAACGTGTTTTGATCTCATCCATCCGTCAGTCACTTTATGTACTATACACTACACGTTTACCTACTTGCTGCACGAAAAGAAGAGTGACTCCAAACTCCCCTTTTTATCTTTGTTTTCTCATCACATCACCCATCATCATATGCATGCATCTTTCTTCTCCGATCTGCGATCTCTGTACTTACTTAAGAAAACCTAAAAAATCACCGTTCCATCTGAGCGTACTAATTTTGGGAAATATACTCATCTTCTACTCTTCATCTTGTTGCGGTTTTCTTCGGGAAAAGTGGTTAGGATCTTACTCTCTGGACTACTAGTAGGGCACTTTAAGCTCCATTTTACTTTTTGCTTCCTCCTCATCATCATCTCTTGTTCGTCAAGTGCTCCTGGCATTTTCCCAGGCCATTTCCATACCATTTGCTGCTGCCCCTTTTGCTTTTGTAGTACATGTCTGCATGATTCTTGTCTTATTTGCCTGGATATTCTCTATATAAAAAAGTGTTCACACATGTAGGTACATACGTCTGCATCATGATTTTTTTTTCACCAGAAGAAATACATATATATAATATTCAGTCACATATAAGCAAACCACAGACAGAGCCACAAGAGAGCCTTGAGCCAATGCAAGAAGCTTCGTCAAGCATACACAATGCATATTATATGCATGTACGCTATTTTTCAAAGGGATTCAGAGACAGCTCAAGTTGAACACGGAGCATAAAAGTAAACGAATTCATGAATCAATACAATCCATTCACTGTGTACTTATATGTTGGCATGTTTTCTTCCTCTCTGCCTGGCTGGTTAGTTGGTTTTCTGGTTTTGGTAAGTATCCGGACTCGACGGAACTGAAGGGCCACATGAATTAAAGAAATATATTTGGTGAATAGGAAATGAGATCTCTTGAAAAAGTCCACTCAATTTCAATAAATATCTCTTTCCATCCAATAATCCAATCGAGAGTCCAGGCAAGTCCAACTCTACTGACTTGGTGGAGATGGGAGGAGGAAACGCTAATAAATGCATAGTGCTCGGTAATAATCAGGGAAAAGAGGAGAGTAATAAATAAAAGAAGCAACAGTCGTAGTCGTACGTACTTTGTTCATGAGTAGAAAGGCACACACACGCACATTAGAATAAAACGGATGAGTTCATGCAGCAAATAAATACATAGGTTTGGATGGAAACTTTAGTGCAGAACAGGCAAAAGTGATGTGATAGACCAACGACCACGTTTCCAGCCCGTCCCCTTTTGTCTGAATTGAACTGAAAATAAATGATTAGATGTATCGTTGTATCGTATCGATCATTAAAAGAGAATCCTCATCAACATCGTCATCATCATGTAAAAAACAGTTGGTTATATACTTAAGTTGTCCATATATAGTCCCTCTTGTACCTTTATGCTTCTGATTGCGTAATATAAAGTGTTGCTGTTTCCATTTATTTCCACAATTGTAGCAAAAGTTTTTTTAAAGGACTGGACTCAAATTGTTAGTCTGTCGGTCGATGAAAGTTATTTCTTTTGGGGCGTACGTATGGCTTGAGGAGCAAAGGCAAAAGCACGGCATAAAATTAATGGATCACGGCCAGACAAAGGGAGAGGGAGACCCTTGCTATTACCATACTTTTGTTGAGGGAACCCCAGAGAAAAATTGTTACCAGTTTTTAGTAATAATGATTATGATGAGGAAATGTAGTAATGAAGCATGTGCGATGTGTTATTATAATGGATGGATCGGTGTTTTGTTGAGCACAGCGGAGTGGAGCATTAATAACAATGTGTATATTTTTATAAAAATGAAAACCCATTTGATAGCAAGTTACATAACGTGCTCTCAAAACTCGAGAGCAAACCCAACTCTGATTCTTTTTTATAGTTAATTTAAGCTGAAAAGATTACTTTTGGTTGAATGCTCGGAAGATAACATGAGATTTTCTTTTTATTGTTTGTTACCTATAGGGAAATTGATGGGAGACTTTTATTCATCATCATCCTCATTGGAAAAGGGATTGTCTTCAAAACCTGAACCAGCAGCAGCAGGAAGCACAGTACAAGATTCATCATCAGCAGTCAACTTGCCTCACGTTCTTTGTCTGCGATCCAAACTATAAAAAGTGTATCTTGTTCAGGAAAGGGCTCTGCTAAGCTGGGGAAACTGTGCTCGCCTCACTCTCCGTTTGCCAGCTTAAATCTCAGCATGCACCAGTCATTAAGATCTTCTTTTACAGCCTGAATGAATCTAATATTATATAAATATGTACATTTGTTATGTATTCCGTCAGCAGTAGCAATGCAATGGTAATATTCTTGTTGATGCAAGTGCAGAGACTGAATTTTTGTTCTTGAATGACTCGTCTTGTCCATGAAAATCCCCAGAAAATGATGTGAATTGAGCGAATGTATTATGTAGCTCTAAGCTAAGTGAGTGAAATGTAAACCTAACATCCGCCAGCAGTTTCAATATGTAGTATATATATATTATACATACATGGTATTTTCTTGTAAAAAGAATGAAATTTTGTGCTGCATCCTCTTCTTATTTTGTTACCTACTTCCCTTTCTTGTCTGCGTGGAGTGAAACAAAACGACAAAAATCGAATCTTTGGTTCAGCCTGCTTTCTATTTTGCTCCTGAGATCATGTTACCGACAAAAAGGAAAGGAAAAGGCAATGTGAACCATGAGTTTTGTATATTTTTTATGCAGTTGTAAAGCTGCTTGCTTGCTTGCTCTTCTCTGCTCCTTTACTTCCACCATTATACAATCATCAACGAGCCAGCCTTCCCCCCTCTCTCTCTCTTTCATGGTTATATGATCATTACAATTTTTTACGTAAGCAGTTCACTACTGCGCTCCTGCTACTGCTGGTTGGGTTTCCTTGCCAAAAAAGAAGTTGTACTGGTGTGGTGTCGTGCTTTACGGCATCAGTAGCAGAAGAGAAGCAGAAGTTGACAAGACATCATGATGATGCATGCAGCTTGTTACCCGATGAAAAAAATGCGTGAGAAATCTTTTTGCTCTTGTAAAATCCTTAATGCGTATGTATATCCGTATGGACTGGCAAGGTGGTCAATAACGGGAGTTGTTCTATGCGTGCATCTGGATTTTCATCACTCCAAGTAATTAAGCTTTATGAATACATTTTGCGTGATAATAAATAACAAGGTTTTTTGTGTGTAGTCAAATGTTGGTAGCTGTATCAGACGGCCATGATAATAATAGTAATGATAATATATTATAAATAGCTGATGATTGTACCTTTCTCCCAACTTTTTATCTGAGATTTTTATCAGGATTTTTATAAATGAGGACAATTTTTCGTTGATGGGAACGAATTAGTAGAAGAAGAGTATGCATTAATAGTCAGATGCATATAATAGCGGAAGTCTACATAATAATGAGTAAAAGTAGTCAGGAAGGATTGTTTTTGATAAATGAAGTTTTGTACAAAACCACCCAGAAGACAAAGGTGTACAATAATCTAGCAATACATTTGGTAGAGGTTTTGCTCACATAACATTTATTGTATCTTGCATTTACATGGAAGAATACAGTACGTATTTCATGTTTCATTGACAGAAAGCATTCTTAACTCTCATTATTATATTGTATACTTGTATATATATGCTAATAAGTGTAAATACACGTATCTTTATGTTAATCAGCTAATGTCAGTCTTAATGAGGCTGTTTTCAGCTACACACATTTACAAATATTCAGTCATTAACTTGTCATTTACTTGTTTGCTATATGTATAGATTATTATAGTAGCTTTACGATATATATATTAGAAAGTATAGTCTTAGCTCAGCTATTTATATATGTGGTAACTCTTAAGCTTTAAAAGTTTACTATATAGTATATAGAAGTCCAAAATTGCACCATAATAATACACTAACCATAATGCTTGTCAAATGTTACCTATTTTTAGACGAGTTTTAAAAACAAAGTGAACTGAACTAATTTTTCGAAGCAATAAATAAATGCAACAAGTTTACCTTTACCAAACCAGACCACTTAACTCGTTCTCATTCTCGTTGGGAATAATAATAATAATCTGACGGAATCATATTGTTTGTTTGTCACACATTATCGCAATATCGAATCATATTTCTGTTAGTATGTATATTCATCCACGGTCATGTGCTGTTACCAGCTCAGCTCACAGACGTTCATCCTTTCCTTTGTCCACATCAAATCATCACAGTACAGTCTTCTTCTATCCAATCCCATTTGATTTGACCATGAACCTGGAGAAGTAGCTAAAGGAAAAAAGGTTTACCGACGAAGCTACATCATATATGCAACAATAACGCAAGCTACAAATCTTTTTTTCTTGGTCTTATTCTTATTAAATGTAAAGAAAGGGCAAGCAGTGAAGATGAAAAAAAAAGTTTTCTAATAATGCATCGTGTAATATTATTATTCTCCTCTTCACAGAATATCTTTTCTTATCTCTCGGCATGACAGCTGCAGGCATGCAAGATGCATGCATACCGGCAGCCAGTTTCAAAAAGCATATTTTTAAAAACGTAGACAAACTCATGTGATGTGTTTAGTCAAGAGTAAGCATCATCTCGAACTCTTAAACGAATCCAAAAAGGTACTTAAATCATATGGACAGGCGTACATGCGCATATGGAGGCCTACAAGCTAGAAAAAATCTGACTGATTATGTGATTGTTGAGATGCGTTGCGATATTTGACCTGTGAGAACTTTTTCCTTCAGACAAGAAAGTAGAGAGATATTGTATTCATATTCATCCATATATCCTTCAGGACTCGCACGCATTTAATGCAAATGAACGAACGTCTTTTGAGCATAAGCTGGAAAGATTTTAACTTAACGGAGCTCTTTTAAAAATAATGCTTTGGTTCGTCTCACTTGCTTGCTTTCTTCTCAGGTATCCTCATAGTAGCATCCTCCTCCTCTCCAAAGTACTTTACTTGCAGTGTGCTCAATAAATATGGATCCTTCAAGAAAATACGAACAAGAGTAAGAAGGTCTTTTCCCTTCTTATCCATTCAACTTGTACATTGTACATACATTTACTACTTGTACTACTACTACTCCTCTTTTTTTCTAAGGAAATAAATGGCACAAAGAAAAAATGAATTTGAAACCTGTGCACGAACAAACACCACCACCAGCATTACACTAGTCAATAACTCAAAAATGAGAAAAGCCATGCCCATGATGATGCCACAAAAAGTATCCTCCTAAGCTGTGAGCTAAAGCCAAAAAAGCATAATTTTCAGTTTGTCCCTATGTGTCTTTTTCGCTTCTTCATCTTGAAGTTCAATCTTGACATTTTACACACAAAAAAACATGGTCACACGGCAAGGCAATGCCAAGCTGTGGGTATGATAATACTGAAATGAGATGTGGTGATGCAAAGTACAAAATGCACTTGTCCAATAAGCCGTATATCTACAACTGGGAATGAAATTACCTTCGCTTAATCATCATGGTGTGTTGGACTGGAACTCATTCTATTGTGTTGTCGAAGATGTACACATAGAAGAATTAAAACTGCATGTCCAACTCCCATTTTTACTGACAAGGATTTTTTCCCGTCATTTGTTTGCGTTGAAACGGCAAATGAGTTTCGAGACTTATTTTTCAATTCTCAAGGGACCTTTTATATTTCAAAGTGGAATGGCAGGGAGCTACTATTATACAGAAAATCGAAACTGGAATTGTGCTTGAATATATAATGTGGGTATGCATAAGTATATATAAAGCTAACAGCAAACCACAAAAAGATAAACGTAGTAGTAGTGCTACTGAACTGAACTGGCATGACATAATGCTAAAACTGCTTTTATGCAAAAGAAGAAGTTCTAAAATTTGAAGCTTACGACTTAGGAGAGAAGCAATAAGGTGAGTTGCTTATTACCATGCTGTACACAACTACTACTACTACCACTTTACTCCTCTGAGTAACAAAAGACATTATTATATGGAAAAGTTGAAGCATGGGCATAAGTGTTACTTTGTTAGTGGTATGCATAGGTAAATAGGTGGAGATGGGAAGAAGGAAAAGGATTCACAGGAGAACGTTTTTCTCTGGTAAGGCTTATGGGCTTTCAAGTTTTTGCTGCTCCATGTTCTCTCCTCACATCACATCACATTGTATTACTTATGTGGAGGCAGCCTTCCTTGCTTCTTCTTCTCCATCATGAACCTGAACAAGAAGGGAAAACTTGTAGGAATTCATTTGTGGATGATTGAAGACAACCTATAAAAGCCTGGCATTTATCGTGTACCCACACAACATCAAGTTGCTCAACTTAAACCTTAAACTTTTGCGTCTCATATAAAAGCACAGCCGAAATTTAACTTCCTTTAAGATGCTTATTATACAATGTATGCAATGCACTTCTTGGTATAGGCATAAGTAGACTTCAATTTTAAGAAGCTAAATATAATAATAATATGCAACAATGCAACCACTTTTCTTGCTACACATGTTGATGATGATGATGATGACAAGACAAGAAGGGAACCCAAAAGTACAAGTACAACCAAAACAAAAATGTGTTGTTACATGTTCCTTCGTTCCTGACACTGGCTCAGTTTACTAACTACCACTTATTGAAAATGGAGAGCAAAAAGGGATGATGATGATGCAGCAGAGTTCTATTTTCGTGAGCCTTCATTAAGAAAAGGGCTCTGCCTTCTTTTTGGCCTTTGACTTTCTTCCAGATAGGGGTTTTTGGGTTTGGTTGTTCGTTGGATAAGAAGTTGTGAAGTAACTCAACTCAACTTACAAGGAGTACCGACCAGACGAGACGAGACAAATGATTGAGCATGTAAAGTATAATGAAATATCAGAAAAACATGCCACAACTCGACTTTCCTAACTTTTCACTTATTTACCAGTTAAACTAAACATGTTTTGAGTCTTATAAAAGGAGACTTTTGTTCTTGTAAACGGTGAGTGTGAAGGAAGACGATGGGATGGAGATTATTGTCGTAAAAGAAAACAAGGCAAAGAAGAAGGCAAGGGTATATTATGTGGAAAAGGGTCTCCTTTGCAGAAGCAGCAGCATATTATTCTTTTACTCTAAACGGGACTACGTGGCAAGTGGAGAGATAAACCAAGCATGTGGAATGGATGTTATATGAACACTAAAATGGTTTATTGCTTGGAGAAGTAAAGACACGAAAGATTGGTGGTGCAATGGCTAGCATATGTGAGGCAAAGTTATTATTATCAAGCTTAGCCTATCAAGTCATGGTAATGAGCCCTTTAAAAGACACTTGAAGGAACGGGAGGAGGATGACGAAGAAAAAGACGACGATGAAGAAGAAGGAAAGAATAATAAATTTTCAGATTACTTTTTGCTATAGGGTTCATGGCTCATCATTATCATCGTCGTATTTCCAAGTTGTTGAAGAAGCACACCTACTGCGCTTGTTCGTCTTTCATGAGAAATCACAAGACGTTTAGTTTATCACGACACGGTTGACCGACCAAATTTTTGAAGCAAGACAAAGTCAACTCAACTGAAGAGGAGAGTAAAATGCAAGCAAGGGCTTCGACAAGAAAATGTCGCGTGATAAGAAAAGGAGAATTAGAATGGGGTTGAGAAATCAAAATAAAAGATAAAGTGCTGTGTAATGGCTTATAACTAAAATCCATTTGATGAAATCTGAGGAAGGAGGAGGTAAACGGGGAATGATGCAACTTTAAAATAAAATGATTCTCTCTCACATACACACTTCCACTAGCTCGGTCCTTTCTTTTCCAGATTTCTAATCAAACTTCATTATTTCATTTTTTCCGGGGTGCCTATACTTTACTGCCTATGCTAACGCAACACAGCATCACAGACACAAAGATGACGATGGAATATCATGCAAAGTTTTTTTTTCTCTGTTGGTAAAGGGTTGAAGTTGGGATGGATAGAAGATCTCTTCTTGTCTTGATTGCTTATTTTAGTATTCATCCACGTCAGGATTATTTACTGTCATCATTACTACTTAAACTGCTCAGCTTTTGTATAGCAGAACGAATCGGAACGAACAGGGAGGCAGTAATAAAGGAAGACAAAAATATTTTTAGAAGTAAATACTACAGTCAGTTGGGTAAATAAACAAGGAGAATGCATTATAACTGAAAAAAGAGATTTTAGATTAGGAAGCGGTGGAAATTAATCCAATTTCGAAATGGAAGAAAAGCGTGGAGAAAAACACTTACGAAAAATATCCACTGATTTATACACCCTTCGCGTTGGTAGGAAAAGCATGAAATGAAGAAACAAAATTGGTTCGGTTAGTTGGCTTCTTCGGGTCAAAAAAGAAGTGGACTGGGTGCTCCCGATAACATGATGATGATAAAGTGTCAGTTTATCACAAGAAAGTGTAGTGCACACCTCATAAATTGCAGTGTGTACAGCTTGTCTCACTCCAAAACGATTTTGATTTCAGTTTACCGAACGGCCAGCCAACTCTAAGTTGGAGCTTGGCTAACAAGATTTTCAAAACCACTTTGCATGTAAAAGCGTATCTATCTCTACGCAAAGAAAGAAAGAAGACGATGAGGAGGCTTTGAGCGGTGAAGCAGATCTTATTCCGGTTCATTTCATGAATGAGCAGTAAAAAACACAAGACGAAGAAGCAGTGAGAATGATTATGGTGATTGCTTCTTGATTTAAACAAGGGCTGCAATGTCCACAGCAAGACAATTTGATTGGGTCAAAAGATCACGGAGAACACTTGTCATGTCATGTCTAGCTCAAGTCAATGCAGTTCGAAGCAATCATTTGATTACAATCTCTACTCTTCTCGTGGAATATCGGCTCACAATGTGTTACTTTTCCGTGCGTGTAGTAGAGAAGAACTTATTGCATCATTGCTTCACAAAAAATATGAAGCTGGAAAGCTGGATTTTTAGGCAATTACCAACAATGGTCAGAAGATTCAGAATATAAATGTGAGGTAAGTATACGCTTCTACATTACTTCCCATGGTCAGAGTAAGAAAAGTGATGCATGATGATGATGATGAAATGAAACGAGACGCAAAAATTGGTGCACTTCCTTCCTTCATCATTATACCACCACAGAATAAAGCGTAATATATAGTAACCTTGCTAGAAGCTATAGAATCAGTTGATGCTAAGGTCGGTTACATCCAATGCTGACGATTTTCATTCGTGGGCAACCTACCCTTCAACTCCATTCCCTATAACCTTGTCATTACCTCCCAAAACAAATGTTATTCCACTTTTATATTCTCTCGTAATCGCAATCGTCTTTTCTCAAGATGATGATGATATGATGGGTTGAAGGAAACAATCCGACAATTCGGATCTCATTTCTGGAGTGGTTCCATGTATTATATCATCATCATGCCATTTCTTTCACAACTGAAAACTTGAAAAGCTTAAAAGTTTAAGTAGAGAGCTGTTCCTTCTTCGGAGTTCAAAAGCAGGCTTCAGCTCAGGCTCTACTACTTTTGTATTCCGAGAGGGTATAACTTTAGCTCTTCCCCACTTTGCTGGAGAGGAAAAAGGGAACAAGTCATTCCAGACTTATTACCTGTCCTGGCCTTGCCTTCCTTTTTGCTTCGCTCGTTCGACACTGAAACAAGAGAACGTGTGTGATGTGATGTGTGCGTCTTGTTCCAGCAGTTCCCATTCTTTCTAGTGGCGATGGCACAAGTATATATATGGTTCCCATGCTCCTTTTCTCATTTCCAGATGTAGCCAAAAGCCATCCAGGCCGAGGTCCTTTAATAGGTACCGAAATATTGACATAATATGTATGTCTCCTGTGTTGCTGCTAGAGCTGGAGCCAAATAAAGTCAAGTTACTCTTTTCTTTGTGAATTTTTGTAGCTCGCTATTTCTTGTTTCTTCCTTGGCTTCAGCATTTCCTTTTCCCTACAATAGCATAATACAACATCTCTATATATACTATGATGAATGATGAATATTGAGTAGAGATGTTGCAAAGGAAAAGAGTGAATAGAAATTTTTATATTCTTCGTCTTTTTTGAGCATTCCTCCTGTTCCTCTTTGCTTGCTGCAACTTTTTAAGCTTTCCATTCAACTTTGGAGAAAAAAGTTTTTTTTGGGGGTTCTGCAGTCCAATAATGCAGGGTGCATATGAGTGCGCATCCAACCATTCAATTCAGCAGCACACATTTGTGTACACAGTAAACCTAGATCAGATTCAGATCCATTTAAAACCTTTTTGGTTGATGATGACGATTTTTGCTGAGGCAGTGGCATAGCACACGAATTCATAACGTCCATATTATGCTCTTTTACTTGTGATGTTTTGTTACTTATGAGCTCTAGAAAACCGGCTTGTTAAGTACAAAGTACACAAGGAGCATGAGAATTCGATGCGAATGCAAGTTATGTCATGTTGCTGAAGCTTTTTTGGAACATTTTTTCGTTTGTGCGAGGCTTAAAGGTTTTTGTTGGTTGCTTCCCTTCATTCTTCTTTCCCCTTTTTCAATGATGATGATGATGACGATGATTCCTTTTCCTTGTCTTGTTGATGATGTTGCCTACCGTGGCGTTTTGCTCGTTTTCTTAACTTTGCTATTTTCTCTTCTCATTCTGCTCAGCCAAGTTAGCAACAACAGGGAAGGAGAACACACACATAAACGCAAAGTATTTCTGACAATGACTTGCCAGTGCGATATGGTTTTGCTCCTGCTGCTTCCCCTGTGTTGAGTTTCTCTTCAACTTTTATTTCTTGATTCAGCTTGAATTTCTCAATTCTCAAAGCTTAATATTATGCCTTGTACAACAGAAGATGAAAAAGAATGAAAAAAGTTTTGGAACTTTTTTCTCTCTCTCTCTCTCTTTGCTTCTTTTTCCTCTGCATTGCAATGTGATATGAGTCTATATAGCGTAGCATTGCATGGGTGATGTGAAGTGAAGTAAAAATCCGAAACGATCTTTGTGTAAAATGTAGTAGGTAGTCTTCCATGGTATGGCTAAATGTACATAAGAAAAGAAGGGGAATCTAAAAGCAGCTGAGAAGAAGAAGAGAGGAAGTGTGATGGAAGATGGAAATCGAAGAAAATGGAATGGAGTACTAGGATGGCATGGTAGTTTGGTTGGAGCATACTAGAAAAGCATTTTCATTCCTTTGCTCACGGCTTAAGAGCACAAGGCGACGTCTCTTTTATATTATCCTTGTTGCTTCTACACAGACACACTAGACTCACCAGTCATTTGGTAGTGAAACTCGCTAAGAACTTCCCATGCTCCCACACACTCAGCCAAAGAGAAGAAGCAGAGAACTCAAATGCTCAGAGCTCCCAACATAAACTGCTCCTTCCTTTGCGTTGCTTACATTTATATCCCTTATGCCTTATGCACACGCAGTCAAACTAATATTCCTTTATGCATCCATCCCCATTCAATATTTTTCTTCTCTCCGTGTTTCTTGTTCCATCCATGGAGCTAGTAGAGAATGATGGCATAGGCAAATGGAAGGATCATCATCAGGAACAAGCACTCTAACACAACTGCTGCTGCAGTTTTGTTTTCATTCTGCCGTCTCCTCTCTTCACATCTACACGGGCATGGCATCATAGAAGTAGCAGCATGCATGCAAGTCTCTGCAAAACCATTATAATATTATACCTTGTGTAGGTACGTGCATCATCATAAGAGTTGTTGCCTTGCTTTTCATGTGAGTTGATGATAAGAGCGAGTGTAAACCCCAACTCATGTTTTAGTTGGCAAGTGAGTGGAGAGGAGAACAGACGACACATCGACGGCACCAACTCTCATTTATACGGAAAGTGGTCTGGTTAGTTAGACAGACAAGTCATAGATATTTTCCATTCTTTGGAAAACTGCTGAATATTATCATATTAGTCATATGAGTCGTCGTGTGCCAGTACATTTATATAATATACCAAAGCCGAGTAGTGTCTTGTCTTTTATTTAAAAAAAAAAGCAACCCCATCTCTAATGATACTCTCCTGTGTCTGTGTTCCAAATGAAACCAAAGGGATTATAAAAAAAAGTTCGGAAATTCGGATTGAATTCATCATCAACCCTCCATTCCATCCGTCATTTTGTGCATGTGTCGTGCTTTTTGTTGTTGCAGAACGGCTATATAATACCTATATAACTTATGCCATGCCATGCCATGCAATACGATGAAATAGATGATACCATATAGCACACCAGACTACTCCATCCCCTAACTCTGGAAACGGATGACGTGAAATCGCTTTCTACAGCTACAAAGATCTCTTATTTCCTCTCTCTCCTCTGCTGCAAAACTTGTGTTCATTCATAGTACATTTATAACTGTAGACTCAGAGGCTGACGAGTTTAGATCAGAAAACATTTTCTTCCCTTCTGCATTATTTTGCCTGGAGTATTCAACTCCCTTGTGTCCCGTTGTTTTTCGCTGGCTCGTGTGCACTCTCCACCAACCACTACTACTACTACACAGCAACAGCAGCATAGTGTCGGAGCATCATCATCATCGTAGTCGTCATTACAAAAAAGAGTGAGACTCAAACTGAAATGAGGGTTCGACGTCCTCTTCTCTTCCATCTCTATCCAATCCAATTCTAATATTGCACTCACCATTGCACCGCCAACTGCATTGCATTGCGATTTGTGTGTTGTGAATCCAAAAAAGCCAGGAAGGAAGAAGAAGAGGGGGATGAAAATGACAGTAGCAGTTAACTTTCGTGGTGTTTCCATTTTGAGTCGCAGTCGTGAGTGAGTCCATGTGTGCCTCAGTCATGGTAATAGTAATACCTAAGGAATAATACGAATGAAATGAAATGTTCCTCCTCCTTTTTCGCTGGACACACGCTCGCATCCAAAATTTAGGAAAGTGATGAAAACCTAGAGAGCAGAAGGCACGAGTCTCTCTCAGAAAATAAAATATATATAAAATGTAGAGAATTTTTTTAGTTGACCTTCGTTCCCTGTTTTAAGTATAGATCGTGTCGTGTTCAGCAAGGAAAAAATGATTTCGTTTTGCATTAATGATCTCCTTCAAAGCAATCACCCTAGCACAAGGGATACATAATAAATTGATAAAACAAGGGAAAAACAAAAGTTGTTCGTGAATATTTTGTGTGTTTCTGTGTTGTTTCATTTGATACATACCTACTCATTACGGAGAAACAGACTGGACTGGAACTTGGATATCAAATATAAAGCGGATTAGAAATGGAATCATAGTGAACGTAAGTTATTTAAATTGTTGTTGGGCTGTCGTAGTAGAGGGAGAGAAAAGGTTGTTGGAAACAAATTTGGTCAATATTCGGTCGATATACCAAAGAGCAGCAGAATATTTTTTTAGGCTGTAGGTATATGTATGAGAGTGTGTACAATATGGTGTTGGGAATAATGGTATTTGTATGAATGCCTGGATAATGTTAGCTTTGTGCTCCCATCCATATATACTCTGTGTATTTCCAAGTGGGTGAACAAAGGAATTAAAGAAAGTTGAACTGAGCTCTCTTGTCCTATCGCGTTGCTTTTACATGCCAGCAGCATGAGAAGAGCATGACGATGATGATGGCCTTTTGCCTTGTTAGTAAGATACACATAGAAATGTGAAGCTTTCCAATGTTTCCATGCTGGTCTTGTAGTCTGGCTGCTGTGAATTTGAGTTGAAAGAATGGAATATAATGTTTTGCTTTTCTTTTCTGCATGCCAATGCCACAAACAGACAATTGAGCTGATTGTGATAGTGAGGAGACATGCCACAGTCAATATTTCTCTAATTTTTCCTCCTCCTCCCCCATGAGAGTGTATAATCAGAGAACCGCAACCGAAAAAAAAGTTTTCCAGTTTGGCATTGCTTTCCTTTCTTCTTCAAAGGAAACGAGACAAGTAAAAAATTAAAAATTGATAAGAGCTCCTTCTTCCTATTTTGATTTCGTGATTGTTCAGCTTAGCTTCCTTGGAATGCAGTCTATAATGGCTGGGAAATGTTTTAGGAAGAAAGGGAAAGGAAATGAGAAATTAGAATGGAATTATTACATACAGCAGCATATTTTCCTTGAACAACTTCAATTTTCATTGAGACTCTCGGAATCGCTGATAATTAGGGTCTGTATTACTGTGCTAAACCAAACCATCTTCGCATACATAATCATGCTAATAATCAGCTAAAATGAGGGAACACTACCCACACACCAGGATAAAGCAAAGGAAAGAATTATTTTTATTAGAGAATTGCATTTTAAAAACAAAAGGATATATGACTTGTACAAAAAAAAAGTTATCAGTGTGGTTTGGTTTACTACTCAAACGTTGAGTATGGTGATGATGATATGATATGGAATGATGATGGCATACGGCAAGGTAATATTCTTGATGTATCATTAACAAGAGGGAAACAACATCACATCACATGCACGCATATTTTATTACAAAACATTATCATGTGGTGGTGTGTGTGTGCGATTTGCAGCTGCAACTTCTTTTTTTCCTGTTTAAAAAGAATGGCCAGGCTAGAGAACCAGATAGATAGATATTTTGAAGACGAAGCAGCTGGTTTCATATCCATAAAAAATGTTCTGGTGAGCAGAACACCGAGCAGCAGAGACTCGGTCCGAGTTGAGAAATGACTTGAACTGGAATATTATGGTTCATTCATGTAACTAACTCTAGCCGGTCATCATCATGATCATCATCACCCCACCACCACCACTACTACCATCATCATTCGAGAGGATATGATGAGAGGACGTAGCAAAAAGAAACTGAGTTTTCTTTCTTCATCTGAGCAAAAAGGAATTGCATGAGAATCCTTTTTAGAAATTGCTAGTTTTAAACCATGGTCCTTGTTCATCATACTCTCATCTCGCCTTCATCTGGTTTTTTCACTCTTTTATATATTGAATGCAAATGCAAATGAAGAGGGTAGTATATAGTAAACTAAAGGAAAAAGTTGTTCAAGTAGTTTTCTGTTCTTTTTTCCACTCGGTAGACCGTGGCAAAAGGGAATATTATACAATAATCAACATCATCATTCTAATCTAAACTCCTCTCTTGCTTGACTCAATAGCACAGTCAGGTTTTCTCATCACATCTGCATCCTGTATCATCTTCTTGTAGCTTTTGGACTTTTGAATATATATATTTTTTCCTGATATTTTCTTCAACTTGTTAAAAGATGATGTTGGTTTGTGTTGATGATGATCATGATCAAGAGAGAGATGCTCGAAGCTGAAGCTCCTTTGTTCCCACGCACGCACACGCTCAACCTCTCTGAGAATTGCCTCATTTATTTGCATTTTTGGCTTCAGCTCCTGTTTCCTTCAGCTCCGAGTTCTGGTGATTGTGATGACTCCAACTTGCAAAAACAATGTAGCATGTCCGCATTTCTCATTTTGACTCGAGTTTTTAGTAGCATTGTCAAGTTTCCTTTTGTTTCTCGGGAAAAACAAGAGAGCACTTATTAATATTGTGCATGGTTGACTGAGGATGAAGATGATGAGGATCTATGATAATGTTTCGTTGTATTGAAATATTGCATAAATATGTATTAGACATTCATTGTGCCTCAGTGTCAGGCTGATGACGAAATGTGTTCGACAATCCGTCGCCGAATTTTTAAGAAATGGCCACATTCGTGGTGGTTGTAAGGTTATTGTAGTATATAGTAGGTATTTTTTGGCAATGAAAAGGGTGATGAAGCCGGTGAAGGCACCAATAGAAATTTTGATGTGAGTACCACCAAATCCACCACTACCAACGTATCGTATCAGAGGAAATTATGCGTGAAGATTTCAGAATACATCAAAATCTGATTTGCAAGACAAGAACTTAAATTGCACGTCATCATCCTTTAAAAATAAGTTTTGAAGCTTGTAGCCAGCTCATAAAAAGCCAGCAAGAATAATGCTGAAAACTGAGGTAGCAAAGGAAATCTGAATAAGAGTTTTTATTTTACACGATTTATAAAATCCCTTTTACCTTTATTGCTCAACTCGTGTAGCAACAGCTTGGAATTAGTGCTATCGGCTATCGATCTCTATGTACTTTGTTGAAAGGTCATGATCAAAATGATATAAGGTTTTATGAGGTTTAAGTCAAAAAATATATACGAAGCTTTTTGGGTATCAAGTTTGTAGACTGGTTGATGATTATGCAATGCATAGGTTAATAGATGCCAATGTAGTTGTGGTAAAAAAAATGCTTAGAAAAATACTAATGGGTACTACTTTTCTAATTCGTTTCAATTTCAGAAGCTGATATCCAAAGCAGAATATTATGCATTTGAGGCTGACAGAATCATCAACAGATTTGAAGTGCAATAATTTTCAAACAATCATTTAAAAAAGTGAGCATGACAAAAGGTGAACACGAAAAATATTTAAATTGTGCACATTTTGTGTGACCCCAATCAACTTCTTGCTCAAAATTCGGAGAAATTTTTCAAACTTCTTCAAAATGCACGGAAGTAGCAGTGCAACGCGCAAAATACTGCGCTACAGCAGTAGTAGCAGTGGAAGCCCAGGAGTACCTAGTTACTCCAGTTCCTCATCCTCCTCCACCAAGCCAGTAGACTACTTTCGGCCACTGACGGTGGATGTGAGTGTCGAGTATGAGTTGCCAAAAGAGGTAAACCCTCCACCAGGAAGCGCACCCCTCCTTATAATCCATCCATCGGCCTATCTCCGTTCCAAAACGGGAGGTGATAGTCACCACCACAACAGCAACAACAATGGATCTCCAGCTGCTGGGTCAGCCTCCAGCTCCAGCTCAACTTCTTCCTCTCGAGGTCACTCCTCGGCATACTACTCTCAGAAGCAGTGTCAGCAGCCACCATCATCACCTCTCCAGTTTGTCCTCCTCAGTATCTCAACAACAGCAGCATCATCATACTGCTCATCATGTTCGATCTCGAAGTGGCAGCACCGCAGATAACCGAGCCTCAATCATTATGAACTGTCCTTACGGGAAATGTGATGAGTGTAGCAGTAGCAATAGTGCTAGTAGTAACAGTGCCAATAACTCTGCAAGGGTGAGCAGCGTCATTAAAAAACTGGGCTTTCAAACCAACTCAACCTCTTCTTCTTCCTCCTCTTCCTCAACTTCTGCGTCGCAGCAGCAAGCCGCAGTGGCCGCCGCAGCTGCAGCAGCGTACTATGGATCTCCAGCGTCGGGAGTAAGCACTCGGGCCAGCAGCAATCTTCGGAGTAGCCATCAAATCCGTCAGCAGCAACAACAACAGTTGTATGAAACGAGCACCTTGTCGGATGGTCTTTCCGGAATATTGAATAGCACAAGCGGTGTGATAGATTACGCAAGTGCTGTCGCTGCTACGGCCGCTGCTGCTGCCGCAGCTCAAACTGGAAGGACGCTTTCCAGCACAAGTAATAAGAGGCTCAGAATGATGAACCAACAACAACAAAACGCTGCCGCTGCCGTGGCAGCCGCTGCGGCTGCGGCCGCCGCAGTTGCCTCTTCAAATACTACCTCAAGCCATCATCAACAACAACATCATCACCTCCAACAACCATTTGCTCAGCCGATCATGGAGCCCTTGAACTTGGCAGTCGCCCCTGTAAATAATGTCATGGCTCATAGTCAGCAGCAACGTGATCGGAGCCCAGCATCCCCAATGGTTCTCTACCAACATCGTGGCACAACTTCCATGGGAAGAAGTGGAGGTGGGGGCAGTGGGAGTACAAGACTATCAACATTTAGCCACCTGCAACAACAACAACAGCAATATCACCAGCAACAACAGCAGCAACAACAACAACAAGTTCAGCTTAATTACGCCTCCACATTTCCAACCTCCCAACAACACTCCCACCTCACTCACCTTCACCAGCAACAGCCACAACTTCAACAGAATCAGTATCAACAGCAGCATCTTGCTCACAACCAAGCCAGTCTCCTTAATTCCTCAAAGGACTGTCCCCCAGTGCCAGTAGATAAAGGGTCAGGGTCGGACTCTGGAGTTTGTTCGGAAAATGAGCCAGATCCCAGTCCACCCATGTCACATAATCATCACAACCAACAACAGTCACAGTTATCATCTCATCATTACCATAACTCGTCGTATGGATCCAGTCATCATCATGGAGCAGCGCAGAATACGAGACGCTCTTCCATCATCTCTCAAGATCTTTCGTCTTCCTCCGGTAAGTAAAAGCGAACATCAAAGTAACTTTTAAATATATTCTTTCGATAATCCCAAAGCACGTTTCTACCCCGTAGTATTAATTTGTTGGTGACACAAAAAAGATTCAGATGAGTATCATCATCATCATCATCATACCTTTCCATCTGTCTGTCTGCCTATGAAAAAAGGGAATTCATTATTATTCACAAAATGTTCATATGCATAAATAGCTGCTTATTTATTCTTCTTCCTCTCTGATCAGTGCCGACTTGTAGCTTTCATCCAGTTAAAAAAATTTTAAGACTCGGTTGTGCTCCTTCTCGGGTTTTTGTAACAAAGAGAAACTCTGTTTCTCAGTCTTCTTCTTGAGTCACTTGAGACTTTCATGTTTGAAGTTTGGAAGGCAAACAAAACTCATTTTTTTTGTTAACTTTTAACTCTCAACGCAACATACCGTATACCTTTTTTCTTCTTTGTTCTAATCACACGTGATGAAAGACGGAGCAAGATGTAGTTACCGGAATGGAATGCATTTGATCTGAGTTGATAGTTCATTAAGTCTATTAGCATAGCCTGGATAGGAAAGAAAGGTCGTTGTCGTTGCGTTCAATTTTATCCTTTCAAGGAAATACTGCCATTTAAATGGGGTCCCCATCATTTTCATTATATGCGGAAGCCTTGAGAAAACTGCTAGAACCAAATGAAATGAAGCGTAAAGATGCTGATGTGGGATTTGGATATATTATTGTGTAGGTGTTGTGTATTTCATTGCTTCTCTTTTCTTATTCAATATCATTTTATAAACAGTTATTTCCACATCACATAAGCTCTAGTAGTAGTAGCTCCATAATATTTAACATTGTATAATGCAATCATATGTAACTACAGCTCACAAATCACGGCAGAGTCCCAGAAGTGTAAACAGAGACGAGAAAATCGAGGTTAGTTGCGCTATAAACATGAAATGTATATGGACAAACTAGCAAGAGACGCACAAACGAATGATGATGAAAAGGGCGGAAGACATACATAGACAAAAAAGCTTATGCTTATCTTTCTGATAAAAATGTGCACTTACTTTACTTACTCCAAGCTCAAATTATGTGGATCGATAGTACGGTTTTTGGGCTCTACTGATACGAACCGATACACACAGGCATTATTATCGAGATTTTTCGTAACATGATGCTTCACACCACACGACACAACGGCATACATCAGCATAATACAGTTGTTGGAAAATTGGAAGGCAAAATCGTAAGATTGGAGATAATCCTGGAAAAAGCATGTGTTTCTCTCTCAAGTCTTGGAAAAATATGCATCGCATTACACAAAGAATATATACTATATCAACTTGGTTTGGTGAAATGAAATGAAGGGCTTTTATTATTGTTATTTTCGTTGTTGGTGCCCTGGTCCCACCCCACTGTAAAGCTGTCATTTTGGAGTAACAACAAGTTTTTTTTCTTCTTCTCTTATTCATTTTCATCTTGAAGAAAAAGAAGTCTTAAAAGGAATTATTATTATATTTATGCATATATACCTACAGTTTCTTGTATGCGGCAGTAGTAGTAATAGAGTACAGAAGTGGATAATGGGTAATTTTGAACCTTAAGGCACACACAGTAGAGCCACATGAGAAGAGGACTCATTCAAGCAAGAAAATTAGTGGTCGTAGTAAAGTATGTATGAGCGAAAATTGGAAGGTTTGGGTATAAGATAAGCCCTTTTTCTCTCAAAATTGCTCCTTTCTTGTCTTGTTCCCTATTTATTTTCTTGAAAGATGATTTATTCTGGGATTTCATACATACATGTCTAGTCTTGGAGAACACAAGTACCTTATTGTGTACGTACCTTCTACTACTACAATTACAATTAAAAGTGCAGAGCACAAGGTACTACCTTACCTTATGTATGACTAAGGATGGAATGGAATCTTGGCCTGGGCACATAAAACTTGGTCTATTCAACCATCATCATCTTCTTAGTTGCTTGACTGTCCGACCAAAAGGGATCTTTTATGACATTTTATTGTCGATGGACACGGATATGGGCGGAAATCATGTTAGCCTCTTCTCTAATACGGCGGACAACAATAAGATATATGGATGATATCAAATTGCATTGCTTATTCTCTCCTTTCAAGAAAAGAGGTACTACTACTATATAATGCATCATGCATATGCTTACGTCTTCCATCCATCCATCCATCCAACAATACATTTTTGTATTTAGCATTGTTTTCTTACTCGTTTTCTTCCTGTGGGATCCTTGTATTTATTCAAAGAGTCTCTCTGTCTCTGTCTGAGAGCACAAAAGTGAGCAAAATCTTTTGACACTTTCCGTGCATCACCAGTCTTTTGCAATTTATTATGCAGTAAGGTACTGTTACTTTTGTCCAAACTCCATTGTGCAGCTTGCACGAACGATTATGTGTATTTGAATATTTATTTTTTCTTCGACTTTCAAAGATTTTATGAGACGGTCATGCATTATGTTGGGTTACTCAATTCCAAGGCAAGGGCCATGCAATGCATCAGATGAAGAATTTAGGCAAATCGATCAAAGTCCATAAAACTTGGGCAAAGGCAACTTTTTCCAGAGGATACTATATATTTTTCTTCAATGTTAAGTCAATCATATTATTACAACCATTTATGCCCGAATTACAAGGGAAAAATTGATGTAATTGGGTTGAAAAATAAAGGTCATTTTTTCCCTTCAACTGGGTTTTGGGTTGAGTTGATGTTGATGCAATAAAAAAATATTGGGTAAAAAGCAAAGTAAAAATGGCCATATATATAATAAGTGTTGGAGTAGGCAGCTCTGGATTTTTATGTAAAAATTAAGGTTGCATTCTCTCTACACAGAGAAATTTATATATCTTGGAAAGAATCTTGTTTGCTATGCTGTTTTAGTAGACAAAAGAGCTAAATGTTTCAGATTGCTCAAGAGTGAGTGGGCCCGGGCAGGCAATAAGGCAAAGGAAGGCAAAAGTTGCATATTGAATTATAGGTATAAGTACAGGGGAGAAATGGTGGATAATCAGAGAGGCAGTAGTAATGCAGTGGTTGCTGTCCCAAATTACATGCTACGGCATATATTTCCCTTTTCTCCTTTCGTTATGGTTTGAGTTTCGTTTGGTCGACGGGAAAAAATGAGACTGAGAATTCGAGAGGAAATATGAGACGGTAAAAATCGAATGGTAGCAATTGCTATGCTTTTCAAAAACTAATCCATAAAATATTCTCATGACTGATGGTTTTCTGTGGCCCGAACGAAGTAATGTTAAAAATCACTTTTTCATAACACGACCCAAACCCGAACTATCTAACTCATTGAAATTAAAAATGCATCGGGTTTTTCTTTTTAAAAATCTCTCATCTTTAACTACCTCCGATTATTTAACTTGGCTTTAAATGGGCTTCATGTCAAAACAAAAGTATTTTTCCAATTTTCATTTTGAAACACTGTTATTTTGACGTGTAATTAACAGCAAGTCAAATGTAAATGGGGTGAGTAGAGGTGCTTAATAGCTTTCCTTGTTAGTTTTTCACAAGTGGATTATTTTATGACTTAACTAAAAGTCAACCAGTTGCAATTAAGCAAAAGTAGTAGTAGTAAATGAGTTCTAAACAAAACAGGAAAAGGCTAAGGCCATTTGAACAGCACTCAATAAGCAATGGACCCCTCAATTTATTTCAAGTTTTTCAACTTAAAATCGATACTCATTCTATATGTACCTCTCTCTCTCTCTCTGTCTTTCTCTCTGAGCTAGGGAGATACACATGTTTAGTTCGCTTCCCAAAAGGACCATCATCATGATCATCATCAAAGTGGATTGGATAAATTGAGAGCTTATCCAGTTGTTGGCTTTAGGTTTGGAAAGGGAATCTTTCTCATGCTATACGCTACATGGCATTCTCTATATTAAATATGTACACAGCTGTCTCTCCTTTTCCTGAAACTATTATAAAGGTAGTAAAAATGGAGGAAATAACTTGTAGCAAAGTGAAATGTAATGTAAAACCAAAACCACAGACTAACGTGTAAGCTGAGTATCAGTTAGTTAAGCCAAGCATTTTGGGTTGGTTGGCTTATTTGGTCCAAAAATGCAATAAAATAAGAACCCTTTAGTTTACCTTAACCCTTTTCTCTTCTCCATTCCGATCCAATCTATCTATCTTTTCTAACTACAAGATAGATATGCAATCCATCCATCTCACCACACCACGACGGTGCTGATGATGATGATGATGCATTCCAGTTGTATCAGGCAGGAGAGGAGTTATTATAGAGCTCTGACAAATGAAAGGGTTTCTCTCAGTCTTTCAGTTTTAGTAGCTCCACACCACCACCACATCTTCATTCCATAAACATTAAGATTGATATCGATCGTAAGTAAGGTCTAAGCTGCTCCACAACTCCAATCCAAAAGGTGATTTTTCTCTCTCCCTTTTCCTCACACGAAAATATACTCAAATACCTCAACAACTCTAGCGTGGACTACGAGTGAATTGCATTGCGTTATTGTTGTTGTTGCAATGCATTTCGACTTCGGCGACTGATTGTGAGAGATGACGACAGGCAATAAGAATGAAGGAAAAGGGTTAGGTCTCAAAACAAAATTGTTACCTTTGAGCAAACTCATATTATTATTGTGCACAAAATACAATAAGAAATTTTTCCAACTAATTTCTTTCTCTGCCGTCCTAATCCTGGCTGAAGGATTGAGGCTATATGTTGATGGTCAGCTCTTAAAGAAAGAACAAAGGAAACATTATGGTTGTGATGTTGCGTAGGCTGGAAATAAATCGCTCATGAAATAAACCCTTTTCTTGTGATGATGAGCTTGTGTGTGCTCATCTTAATTTTATAATGATACACTTTTAAGAAATATCTAATCAGACAATAATTTCTAGGCTCTAACTAACCAGAATTTTTCCTTCAAGACGTTTTTTTATAAGAACATTTTTAAAGGTTCTGCTGCATTATTATACAATTGCATATATTTTGTCAAAGTCACAAGGTACATTCGTGTAGACATCCGCTTCCATGCAGGTTTACATATTATTATTATTATATAGGTATATTTTTGAACGTCAGTCTGACTCAAACGTGCATGCTTTCATCCCATTATATAGGCTATAGAATGCAAAAGGAAAAAGGTCTTTACACGCTCACATCATCAACATCCTTAACTTTTATTTCAGCTGGTCCTCGTCTGGTCTCTAACCTCACCTAGCCTAGCTTGCTGCCGTATCGTATGCCCTGATAGCTTTTTAATACTTAAACTTAGTCCATAGCAAGCCATGCAGCAGCTCTATATCATTATGCATGCTCACAATCAAATGAGTAGGCACATATTATATTCACACTGATATATATATATGTGCTTACCTACAGGAAAGCATAAGATCTTGTGTAAAATGTATTTTATCCAGATCCAGCAGTGTTTCATGTGCTGAAGCAATATAAAACTCAGTCTTCCTCTCTGCATACTTTTGTGAATGCACACACAAAAGAAAAATCCTGACTGAGAGCCATGCCATAGAGCCAGCCAGAGGCTATGTGATGGCATGGCATTATAGCATTTGTATATGTAGAATGTTTAGTAGTGGAGAGAAACTGTGTGCTTAAAACTGAAAGAACCAACGAACCCATCATATCATCAAATACTTTATTTTTCCATGCTTTATGCATACTTATATCCCAGGCGAGTCTTTGAAAGGAGGAAAAACGTTTGATTTTCTTGGTATAAAACAACCATTCCCTTCTTCTTCTTGTTCTATTGAGTGCCCTTATTCTCTGAAGAAAATAAAAATTCTTTCTTCTTTAATGGAATGGAGTGGAGTCTACAGGAGAATGACATTTTGTATTATATGGAAGGACAAGGAGGAGTGAGTGAGTGAACGAGGTGTAAAAGGAGTAGAATATATCGTCTCTGTCATAAAAAGAATATGACAGGTCACTTTTTACAAATCTATTTGGACTCGCACTTGACAAAAAGGAGAAGTTTTCCTCAAAATATGAAATGAAATGGAGGTGTTGAGTAGATAGGTATACCTTGAAGTAAGTATATATACGAGTTAGGTTGTTGCTGTAGATGATGATGATGAAAATGCAGACAGGACAGAACAGGAAGAAAGGTAAATATGAGGGGAGGAATATCATTAGTAGCTGGAGTCATTATGCATACAAAAGTTTATAGCTTTCCATTTATTCAAATGAATTGACAAAAAGTGGACTGACGTTCTTGAACCGTGTGTAAAATGTGCATGTAAAACAAGCAAAAATGCTCTTCACATCACAAGACATGTATGTTCAAACATTTTTGATGAAATAAGGTGAAAACATGAGTTGTTCTCTCATCACGATGATTGTTCTTGGTCACTTTTTTGATTGTTCTCACATGATGGCATATTTGAGTAAAGTATATGGAGTCAAAGCCGACATTTAAAAGTGAGGCTGTTTTCTTCTTGGGTATCCTCATGATATGCTCCTGCTGCTGATGGTCGGCAAGTTGTCGGCAGTCTGTCTTTTGTGTTTTTACTTCAGTGATTTGACTGACGTTTTCCAGAGCAGTAGACAAAAGTGTACAGTAAATGTATACCTACTACGGGCATTTTTAGATGGGCGGTTATGGGTTTGTTCGAAAAGACGAGACAAGTACCTTAACATAACGTTGGTCTCTCCTCACCTTTTACCTCGTCTTGTGAGCTTTAATCAGAAAAAATAGTGTAAAAAGGTACGTTTTAATAAGATAGTATGAGTCGACTTATTGACTATATTGCTTTATTTTCTTCACGACCCTTTGTCAATTCTAAAGGTAAACGTTGAGGAATTCATTGTGAAGAAAGACATAATCACTACAACTTTACTAGCCAATGCACCTTTCATGATGGGTGGGCACTCAGCAAGCCTCCGGTAAATTGGGCTTATTAACGTGCACACCGTACATAACTCCAATACTCTTCTGGAGTAAACACAAAAGAAAATTTTTATCTTAAGAAAAATCTGGCATTCATCCGTCAAAAAATGGTTAATGTTGAAAAAGGTTAGTTGTTGGGTTGGGGCATTGTGTCCATATTTTTCTCTCAAACTAGTGAAAAATGATTCAAAGTAGAAAGCAGGAAGAGGAGAGGAAGAAACGTTAACAGTTTTTTATTAGTACAGATGGATTGGATGAATGTGAGAAGCAGACGAGCATGTATTCATCATTCAAGTCAAATAGTTAGTCATACTCATCCGCTCCACTAATCCTGAGAGCATTCATGGTTTGTATGTATTTATGTTCAACAGAAAGACAAAGTCAAACTGAGAGAGAAAATGTTTGGAATGATTTTGGTACATATTTTTCATATGACACATATGAGGCATGTGTGAGTTCGTGCTGTGTATACTAATGAGGAGCAACGTTGAATGATATGAAGTATGTAGGTTGCTAACTTGCATCAGTGTGCTTGATGATGATGATGATATTATGACTATGACCGTGGAATATTCATCGGGTAGAGGCTAGACAGATACAACAGGGGAGATTATGATAATTTCATCTATGGAATTTTTGGGATTGGGTTTTAATACATTTTAGCTGCCAATGCTGCAGATGCATGTAATGCAAGTCAATCCAATCCGTTTTACTACTACCTTTAACATTCCTCTTTACTGCGGTCATCATACCGCGTGGTATGGCTAGTTATTAAGCTCCGGTCTAATCTTCCGTCACTCTCTCCCTGATTAATAAAGATAAGCCATAGTTTGTACAAAAAAATTCCTCCTAGTTCATTTTTTTATATTATCATATTTTCTCTAATTTGCAGGTTGCTATTGTTGCTGTTGTCCAACCGCATCGCAGAGCAGCAGCAGTGGTGGTAGCATTTCATCATCCGCTCGCAAATCCTCAACTAAAAGCCGCAAGACGAGTAGCAGTACCGCCAACACTACATCAAGTTCCTTATTTGCATCCTCAACCGACTGTTCCTCAGCGACCCCAACGAATACCAGTAACCACCATCATTACACATCCTCCTCAGCTCTCATTATGAAAATGATGCAGGAGAGTCAAGTGATGGTGACTGCAGCAGCTCAAAAAATGTCTTGTGACTCAATGAATCCTTCCCCTATGGATGTCAGCGTGGGGGTCGTCACGGCGTCCACTGCAGCGCTACAACAACACAACACCAGCAATGCGAGTAGCAGTAGCCACCGGAAGTGGTTTGTTGGCGACAACCTAGCCGCTTCCTCCATTGGCAGATGGTTCCAAGTTTGACATTTGTTAGGGAACTAAGAAAACAATACTATATAGAGCCATATTACCGACCCAAGACAAGTTAGGATTGATAATGACTGTATAGCGTGCATGTAAAAATCATCAACTACATTATTTACTACCAAAGGTAATTGGTTAAACACTTATGCATCAAATCAACAATGAGGATGATGATATGGTGGATATGAAGACAGCTTTACGTTTTCATCAAACTTTAAAGTGAATCACACTCTCAACTTTGCATTTAACCAACAAACGGTATTGTAGCAATGTACCTTAACACAACCAACATGCTTCAAAGTACTCCTTTACTGTCTCTAGCTACAGGGCGGATAAAAATATATTATATTACAATGTGATGATATGACGAGCATGAGAGTGTTCATGTGGAAAATACAATGAGACTTGGTTGGATTTGGACTTGGACTGAACACAAGATGATGATAGAAGAGGAGAAAAACTTTAAATTGATTTACCTATAACGCACAAACAACTAAAAATGCATCTCATTATATAAATAGTTCATGATTGATATAAACCGTTATGTAATCGTCAAATATACATACATACTAATACTACTGCACATTATGTATGTGTAACTTATTAGCTTTGATTATCATTATATATTTCTTGCTGTTTTGTTTGTTTTCAAATATCGTATAATCATTCTATTTAAGAAAAAAATGACAAAAAACAGCAAGCCGAAAAATAATAATTTTTCACAACTGCTACATCACAAGTGATATATCTTTACTAATTTATGACTTGTAAAAATCTTTAGTTCATCTGTAAATACTTTAACTGAATCATTAAGTTTTGTCAACAAGGCCAATTTAAATTTTTGTAGGCATATTTGTCCCAACAAAGAATGTATGACCTTGTTCCTTTAGCGCTTATACTAATACAAAACCACACACACTCACACCCATTTTGCATTTATATATTATTATTATTTGTTCAATCACAGCAGCATTTATTTTGCTCTTGTTCATTAGGTTTGTAATCACTACACACCAACACAACTTGTTTTATATGTTAGAATCGTAAAGACTGATAATTTATACATAAACTGAACTGGATGTATGTAAAAAAAATATTATCATTATCAATATTATCTCATCTCGATAATAATAATAAATCATAGCATCAAAAAATGAAAGCACATCGAACGAACGTAGAGGTTTCCGTTTCCATACTTTTTTTTAATAAAGAAATATTAACTCTCTTCTTGTGTAACCTACTCCTAATACTGCCTATGAGAAAAAGAATGAAAACATGTAAGATGACTATGATTATGCACCCTGATTTTGTTCGTTGAATTTTCTTGTGTTCTCAGATAACAAGTTTTGTACTATTTAAGTTATATTTAGATACACTTATTATGTAGGTCTCTAGTATTAAAGAAATTTATGCATTACATATTTGGTAGTATTTTTAGAATTAGCTAAATATAGAGAAAGTATTGGAAAGGTGGTGTAACCATTATGATGATGATGAGTAATAAGATATACTAATCAATATTGCTTACCAGATTATAAATAACGACATGATGATGCATTACAGAGGAGAAAAATGTTTAAGAATAATATACAATTGTGTAATAACGATAATGATGATGATATGATAATAATACACATACATATGTCTGGAATGATTTCATGTTTACTATATACTGATTTTCTTGGAAGAAATATAATCGGAAAGAAGAGATGAATCGCAGAAAAATGGAATTTGTGTTGAGAAATTGCTACTTTATTCATTTTCCACAGCATAACTAATAAAAAGCATCTCTCTTGTTCATTCGGCATTATATGGCATGAAATGAAAATATATGATGCTTTCACAAGCAAAAGCGAAGCCGAACCGAAGGAATCATGCTTCCAATTTTTCCTTTCAGAATTTTGAGAAATTATTTGACGTTTCAGAAAGTAGTAGACGGTTGGAGTTTGCCTTGTCGGAATTTTCAAGTTGGGAAAATTGGATTTTGAGAAAAAGAGCCGAGCATATTGTATGCTTCTTTATGTATACTGATTCCACTTGTGATCATTGACATTTTTATTCTCTTTCTTGGCTCATCATTACTTATACTTGGGTTGAAGGAGAAGAAGAACTGAAGAAGACAAACCAAACCCGAACTGATGGCACAAAGGAACGTACACATTTTTTCAACGTGTTATGCCATGTTGTTAAGTTATATAAAAGTGAAGTCTTTTTTAAAAGGATGAGTCTTTAATTTTTTCTCACAGGGAGAAAGAGTGTAGTGGAGAAGAAGACAAGTAAAGCATACATATTTTTTATAGTTACAAAAAGGGAAGAATAAGTGAAGAGAAGACACAATAAAGCTCTTCATTTTTTTACAACTCTTGTGGCTAAGCATTGCTTCTGCAACTACTATTCCCTGGTATTACTCAACAAAATTTTATGCACCATGCGATGCGATGCATGCATGCCAAGCCGTGTCATGCCTATTGCTTTTCCTCCCCTCTTCATTCTTCATATAATATATGGAAGGAACGAGTAAAAAATGTATCTGTTGTGTGAGCAGCTCCACTGAGCATATTATATGACATGACAAACAGACACAAGAGAAGCAAAATGGATATAGAAAAGTAAGCAATAAAAAAATGCAGCCTGCAGTCTGCACTAACGAAAGAAAAAAAAATATATATACACATTTTTACTAAAGATAATTATCCCACAATTGCATTTTCACAGTTTCGGACAAAAAGTCATATTTCATATTGGGATAACAGTGACAAAGAAAATTAAGTGAGGAGAAAATGCTCCAAGAGATTAACAAACAAAGGAAATGGGGATAAGTAAGAACCTTTGCAAACATTTTACATGACATGCTGATTTTTTCGATACTACAGTTAAATAGTCAATTTATATTTAGTTGCAAAATACGTCACCCATTGAACCACAGGAACCTACATACTAATATTTATGATTTGACTACGTTTTTTGAGAAAAGTGAACGTTAAAATCATACAAAATGCTGAAGTAGCCAAATATGTAATCAAAACCTGAAAATATCTAACTTCCCGGCAAATTTCCATAAATCCAGTACTGAACTCCAAGTTATTTCCTCAAGTTAAATACATTTTTCATACTATAAAATTAATGAGTATGAATCTCCTCTTTTTATGATTCCATTCCACACTTTGGAGCATCGGCTTCTACATTATTTGGGGCATTGTTATTTATTCAAAAGCAGTAATGTTCCCGTTCACTGTTCCAAGAGTTATGTTGTATACCATAAGAAGATACCGTCATCCAGCTAAAGTATCAACCAACTTAATCTTCCCAAACAAGATACGCTTGTAAAAAAAGTGTGAGGTTGTTTAGAGCAAGCTGAGAAGCAATATTAAGAAGAGAGAAATCAAGAGGCAACAAAAGTTTTCAACTGGCTTTGCTAAGAACAATTTTTTTTACTCCACTCGACTCTCTTCTTCTCTTTCTTTGTTCCCCAGCTGCGGTGTGGATTTGTTATCAGGCTGAATGCATGTGATAATGTAGTTATATGGCTGTTATGTAACTCTACATACATATGCAGAGCAGAGGGAAGACAATCTTCTGGACTTATTGTGGAGCAACACAATAGAACACATTTCACAACAATGTAGCTAATAATGTTTCATCCGTAAACAATGCGAGATGCTTATTAAAATGCAAGTATGCCATATGCCATATTACGCATGTAATTTTAGTGTTAGCTCAGATGTTACACGCAGAGAGTGAGAAAGATGAATATGGACACTTTTTTAAGTATGTATTTTATATGCGTTTTTGAGAAGAGTAAATATATTACATTGGTTCAGGTTTTTGTGTTACGTACTCTTTTGACTATCGTAGATTATGCTTTGTGCATTTTACGTGCTACCCAGTATTTCATTTGAGTAAATGATATCTGTTGGGTTTTGTGTGGGGAAAGTGATATCAAAGTTGGAGAGCAGAACCAAAACCTTTTGCCATATGAGCACTGAAAGACAGAGTGGAGTGGAGTAGACTGCTGGGTACTAACAAGGCAGAAATGCAGACAGACAAGCACAAAAGAATGGGAATTGAGGATGGAATGATGGTGGTCCCAGTGGACTGTGGGATACGGGATATTTATCACAAAAAAGCAGGGCCTTGATATTCTCCACACAAACACAACACACTTACTGATGCTGCCTTCTTTTCCGATGGATTATAAGTTGGATGGAAGAGGAATGAAAATGAAATACAATTTTTTTTTAAAAACTGGAATCAGCCACCAATCCTAAATGAAATGAGATGACTCCCATCTTCCAGGGTGGGAATAAGGGATCACAACAACTGGGGTGATAAGCGAGAATGAATGGGAAACTAAAAGAAGAATGCTAGCAACAGCTAGCAAAAACAAAACGTTCCCGATTTCATAAACATGTTCGCTTTTATTCGACTTTAAATGTCAGTTGGCCCTGGTCGCATTGATTTTGGACAGAAACATTATTTGTAAAAACTTGAGCAAAATAATTAGATAGGTAACCCACTCATATCCCCATAAAAATAGAATTATGATGACGAAAATTGGAAAAGAAGAAAGTCGTTTCACGTATCCCGTCCTAATTAATTAGTACTCGTTCACAATAGGTGTAACGACTCCCGACACCCAAAATGTTTGCTCAGCATGGCATAGCAAAAGGCTCACATTATACATTATGCCTCACTTGATGTCGCATAAATAGCTCAGATCGCAAGGTCGTTTTTCCTCCTTCCCAGCTAAAAATACAGCGGAGAAAACACATCTCTCGTGTAGGCAGGCAGGGAGGGAGTAAAAAATATATTGGTGTGTACTTTTATTACAACTTTCATTCCAGCATCCGTGTGCCTACCATATAATATTTCCTGAGAAGAAGGGATCCTTGTTGTGTATCTTCCTTCTTTATATATCCACATCCACCTCATCATCATCATCATCCCAAGCTCGATCCGCACCTTGAAAAGACTTGCTAGTATGTTTGAACAGCCGAGCTTTCCCTTTCTCCTATCCGCTCTTCAAACGAAGAATCTTCTAATCTAACACCGAAAAATTTTACATTCTTGGCAATGAAGAAAAAGTACAAGAGCTTCTCATAACCGTTACATCACGTCCCTTCGTAAGTTTCTCTCAGCAAAGAGCTGCTAGAGTTGCTAACTATTTTTTTTTGTAAAATAAGTCTACATTCATATTCTGCTACACTCTACTTTCCTTTATCACGATATACGTACACCCTCCACAATTTTCTCCGGTTTCACCGGAATCTAAAGTTCCCAGAAGATTGTTTGGCTGGAAGGCTGAGAGATTCTGGAAAATCTACACGTTACATACATTCATATTACCCACTCTCTCTCTCTCTCCAGGAAAAAGTTTCTCTTGGTTTTTGTTGGAAAAAGAGCCAAAATGCATATCTCTACTGCTACTACTATTCTATTTGGATTCCTCCTGCTGTTCTTCCGCAAGTTGGTGTTGCTACTTCCATGTTGGTAGTAGAGGCGAGCTAAAGTCGCAGTATTGTCGATGAGATCCAGGAGACAAGGGGCAATAAAAGGGAACATGGAGTTTTCTCCCATCCAATATAACATTTTTATGTACATGCTCTGCCTTCGCCTTCTCGGGAAAAGGAATATGGTACTAGGAACTCACCCAGAACCAACACAAGTAGCAACTAAGCTTAAAACTGTATAAGTGTGAGAACTAGTCTAGTCTTGATTTGATATTCCCCTTCCCGAGAAAGGAAAAGTGCGAAACAAGACATGAGAATAAAGGCTATAATATATTGATTAGTCTGAAGCTAATGTTTTTCTCTCCTCTGTCTCTCTCTCATTCATTCAGTAAGAGAGTGTAACGGAAAAACAAGAGCGCATTACATATATTGCATTATTGTTGTCACTGGAAAAACTTTTAAACATACGTTTCCTGGAAATACTCTGATTTTCCGACTCATTCATCCAAAAAGGCTAAACATGAGGAGATCAAATGGGATACAACACACCGTATCCGATTCCTGATTATAAAACGAGCAAAACAAGGATTAGCATGGGGAAAGTCGTGTAAACAATTGTCGTCCAATAATGTAGATAACATGCATTACTCTACTACTGCGTTCCATACTATTTCAGGTTGCTATCGGCGGTTTCGATTTGATGGACGTGGGATGAATTCCTATATCGTTCATTGGGTATGCATGAATAATATTGTTGTTTTTACGTCTACATCATTTGCTAATGGATTTGCTTCGGAGACCAAGACGTAGTAGCTTTAGAATTGACATGGTATAAATGGAAAAGTCTCATCGTTCCTTGTTGTTGCTACATTGGCTAAAAATACCACGTACGAACGTAGTACATTGTCGTTTGTCATATGATGATCATCATCATCGTCGTCATCGGCTGCTTTTGTCTTGTCATGTCACCACTACTGCTCGTCATTACGGAGGCTGTTCCTCCTTGAAGAATTTGTGAATTGAAGGAATCAGTTTCAAAAATACATGCATACTTTATGTTTGTAAAAGAGCTGTGCCATTGCTAGAGAAAGACGAAGCCCTCCAGTCCTATTTCCTCTCGTTTCTCCGTCATCATTATCATCAACATAGAATTAGAGGAGGAAACGGAGGAGCTCCATACTTAAGTTTGTGCAATGCGAAGAATAATATTCTGTGTGTTTTGCGAGCAATGAGATGAATGCCGTATATTTCTTGTGTGTTCGTGTGAGAAAAGATTTCGTTTGGTTTGCCTGTTTGCTTCATTCATTCATTTTCACTTCCTTCTCTCACTCACTCCAACCAAGTTAAGTTAACTCGTGTAGTTTTTCAGTCTCTAGTGCTTCCAAGTAGCGAAATGTAATTAATGATGAAGGAAGAAGAGGAGAGAGGAGGCAACCAAGAAAATAAAGCAGTTTTTGATGATGATGGTGAACGCATACATATATACATGCTTGCATCATGGCATTTCACTGTTATTTTCTTCCTACAGTTCTGGAAGAAAGAAAGATGAGATGACAAGGCTAGCTACAATATATACTATAGCGGTGAAAATTGGTGGAATTTTGTACTACTAAGCGCAACGGTAAAGGAACTATACCTACATATTTCACTGGAAATTAGTAATGCTAACCGACAGCCAAAGCACATAAGAACAACCCACGACCAAAAAACTTCCCCCTTTTTGATTTCCTCAGAAAAATAAAAGCAGATAGATGAAATGAAAATTTAAACTCAAAAGATTTCACCCCTTTTGCAGAAGCAAATGAGAATAGGTTCGATTCAAAATTGTACAAAGTTTCTGGAATGAGCTACCGCAACGGAACTGCCAACAGCAAAATGTAATTTCAAAATTTTTGAATGTTATTGCACTTCCTTAATATCTTGAATGTGGATACTTGAGTAGTTTCACCGTCCATAATATTTGGGTATGGTATGCTTTGCCAAGCAAATGTTTTACCCATAAAGTACACGTTATTATTACTTCTCTCCAGCAGTTGCTCCATTCTACTTTGTAATGAACGGTATGAATAATACAATGACATTAACTGAGCTTGTTCAGCACTACTTATGCAAAGCATTATGTAGTTTTCCGTCCTCACGTTAATTATTTATGAGCTGTTAAAAAAGCAGTGTGCTTGACCAACACAAATGAAATGTAGCATTCCGAAACTTGTATCATTAATTTTGAGCAAGAAATATATTGCCCATTTCTTATTTTTTTCTCTCTTTTGACTCCTACTTCTTCGCCTCCTTTATAGTTTGCACACATTCCTTCGGTTTAGGTAAGTACATACCCATAATATATAATGCTTGAGCATTTTATGTATTTGCAATTTGTTCAAAGAATGTTTCAAAATTTATGTGTAATATATTCCCTGTCTACAAGCTCGTTACATGTCGATGTATACTGCATATATTATGATGACACCGGCCGGAGGAAGGGTGTACACACATAGTTTTATTTCAATATTTAAACATGAGCATTTGCGGCGAAAAATGAAGATGTTAAAAACACTAAATGGTACTTGTAGACATACCAAAAATTGGCGAGACGACGAGTTCTTGACATTGGTCAACAAAGACAAGTTTTGTGGTGTCATAAAGCACATCATTTGGTGACGGACGAAGAGGAGAGAGATTTTATTAATACAAGGTTTAGTATGCAATGAGGAAACGTATAATTTTTTAGATTTCTAATCTCAAGCTTTTATTATTCGTAGGGTGCTTTATGTCTTCTATTGCCCACTACTGGTTTTGATAGTTTACGCAATTTCACGACAATAAATTTGCTTCCACTTTACTTGATAAGATCCAGTCCGAGTACATATTCAGAGGAGACATGTGTGGTCATGATACGAATGAAGTTTTTGTGCTAGGTAAAAATCGTGGAGAATCTTCGGTCCTTTGGAGCACACACCAGCAGTTTGTCTCTCGTGTGAAGAGGATAACGAACAAACTCGTTCTTTATTTTGCATTTCACTCACTCACATTCACACAATATTTTTATTATGGAGAGAGCCTCTGCTCAGGCTGGAGAAGAAAAAGCCAAAGGACGACCGTAAGTAATAAAAGCTGAAACGGGCATGAAGTCTGCTGCTCTGCCTGGTTGATGGGGGAAAAGGTTGGTGCCCATTTACTTCCTTTGGATGG
This sequence comes from Orchesella cincta, assembly GCA_001718145.1. Lineage (NCBI taxonomy): Eukaryota > Metazoa > Arthropoda > Collembola > Entomobryomorpha > Orchesellidae > Orchesella > Orchesella cincta. The sequence goes on from LJIJ01000342.1 coordinate 119,763, forward strand.
GAAAAGATGGTTGGGCAATATGAAAATAAGAACGAGCGTATGCACGTATATAATATGCTTGCATCACTACTTCTTTTCTGTACATCCCAACTTTGAGAGTTATAATGGGCACATATTATTGTCAGCTATAAATATGCATTCATTTGATTTCATTTCATTGCCAAAGCCAACCAAGTGGTTCGGTTCGCTGTGTGTGTATTCGCAAAGAGAATATCAAATTGGGAGAGTTTTTATTGTCAACTACAAATTCAATATTCAACAGAAGACTACATGAATGGAGTTACGGAGCGGAGCTACTATGAAAATCCAAAAGAAAAGGGGGATAAATTTTTACAAGGGTGTCTAAAATCCGGTCTAATGACGACAAGACATACAACGCTACTGATTCATTGCACACGGAATTTCTAATGAAAAATATGCAAGTTTAAATGGTTCATTTTAATGCACCTCAAGAACCCATGCATGTATGTATGCATGTCATCATCATCATCCTGGGAATGGAAAGGGGGAAAGGAGCAAGGTTGACTTTTTGAAGTTTCATTTTTATCCATTTTTGGGAAATAATAATTGCCAACTCGATTTGATGTTTACTTTCGTGTTTTTTTTTATCAGAACAAGAAGCAGCCGGACTAATTTGGGTTTAAGAATAAATTTTGTGATGAATATGTGAAGTATGAGGTAGCCTTAAAAGAGTTCTGGTTTAAATAATATGCAAAATGATACAATGACCCCTGCAGCAGCATTGAGAACATGCTGCATTGCCTTGCCTGGGTCTCAAGAGGAGAATCGTGGTTTGCGTTTGGATTGGATTTGGATGATAACAATAAAAAGGAAATTATAAGCCGGCACCAAAAAACTGAACCGGTTTACCTAACGTTTTCCACTGTGCGTATATCTCATCTTTCATGGACGGAGATACGGACGGCTGGACGATGACGAAACGAGCTGACTGCTGTGATAATATAAAAGGATTAAAACAAAAAGATGGGCATCCGTGATAAAAGGAGGACCGATCCAAAAGGAGATTCGGAGAGTTATCGTTGCTTTCCCATCTTGTGCAAAAATTTGGAACATGAATTGATTACAAATGATGATATGAAAGGATTTATTTATGATAATGTGCTAACATCACATTTACATTGAGTTTTGTTTGATTTTGATGGGATTGGAAGTGAAAAGTTTAAAATTGAAAAAAGAAATTTAATTCCTCCCCAAATAAGTTTTTCCTTACAACTCGGCCTTTTTATAACCCTGCCTTTTGTCTAAAACGAGATATTTGATACTGCTGCTGCTGCTCCAAGCTAAATTCTTTTGCCTGTTCCTTGCAATCGTATCGGGTTGCATGTTGCAGACAGATGAGGGTTGTTATTGCGGGTTAATAAGAAGAAAAGTGGGAGAAATATTGCTGCCAATTTACTTTTACTCTTCCCGTCCATTGTAATTTTAATTAATCCACCAAGACCAAGTCTACCCCTGGAGCCGCCGAGAGATGTAATAATGTGAAGTTGAGTTGAAACTAATCACGAACAGGGGCAGCAAAATGTAGTCATATTCAAGTGATGCTTTGAGCATTACTTTCCGTACTTATTAAGTTTTACTTTGCCTGTGTTTAATGTACATCTTTTCTTAGAACAATAAAAGTTGTTGTTGTAAATGCACTTTGTTATTGTATGTGTTTGTGCAAAGAACGTTTTTTGATGTTGCTTCCCTTTGTGCTGGGAGTAATTTTTGGCATATGCTAAATGTCTAATCGAATCACTTCACTTGTTCTCATTTTCCATCTTAAAACAGATTGCAAATGACTAGTAGTCGTCCGTCAGAACCAGAACTGAGCTGAACTGACTGAGGAATTATGCAGATTGTAATAACAGGGGAATCTGGAACAGGGGCAACTTCATTAATACCCGTCTCCCTCATCATCATCAGCAGTAGCAGCAACTCCAACTTGGGCTACTGAAGCTACATATGGCATCGATATTATTTTGCCGTGTGTCTGTCTACCTTTCTCACACGAGTGCAGACCAAGAAAAATGTAATTTTCCCTCAAGATTAATCAAATGAGTGGAGTACACGCAAAATGGCGGAGAGCCCTCCTCTCAATGATGATGCTGATGATGATCGTCATTATCATTATCAAGTGATGGGCATCTGAATGTCATAAAGAGGAATCCAAGTCCAAACACTCATGAGCATTCATCAACATCCCCGACAAATCTTCATCCACTTGTACTTTGTACAGAAGAAAAGTACAAGACACGCATCTCATTCTCATCCCTTCATTCCATTCCTCATGAAATCCATATTATCACCAGCGTCATCATCAACTTCTTTTTTGAGACCATTTATTTTTTTCGCACAGCATGTCGTTTGTTGGTCTCCACCTTCAAAAATGAGTGAGTGTGGTGATGGTCTAGTAGAGGAGCAAATGTGGTGTGGTGTATACAACACAAAACTCTTGTACAAAACTGCTGAGAGCTTAGCTTGAGCTGCCATTTACCATTTTCCTTGAGAGACCAAAACCACTCACTCTTTTACGTTACATTGCTCCTTCTCCAAACTACTCCATCAGACTTTTTGCAGTAACAACACGTTCAGCTCGCCTCACTTATTCCGCTAAAATATGATTATCTACAGCCAGAAAAACTTGAGAATCACCAGGAGAAGAGGAGGAAGAAGTGGAAGTAAGGGAGCAGGAAAGGAATGAAAAGGAAAGAAAAAAAATCCATATTTCCATTTTATTTCCAACTTTCAAACTGATCGCTTATGGGCATTACGTGTCAAGCGAAAAAAAAGTTGAAGCATTATTACATTTATACAAAGAACCTGCTGTATCTCATCCAACTACCAACACCACACGCCAAACTGACTGCTGCTGCTGCTACTGCCCAAACACTTTTTTTTGTATGTTTAACCTCCGTTAATTTACTTGCAATCAAAACAGATTTCTTTACCGTAGGAGCCAAGTGAGAGCTTGAATTTTTTGGATGGTGACAAAAATGAAATCTTCCAATTCACAATTTCATCTTATCCACTTTGTTAGTCTGGCTTAGCACGCTACTATATACTCTCGTTTGCTTTTCCCAATTTGTATTTTTGTATCAAATCAAATTCCACACGATATGCTAGGCCAGGAATGAGTGGGTATGCTTTTATGTAATGTGCTCTCCCTTGTGTTACTTATATATCGACTTCGACAAGCTCTTTGTGAGACGATCGATGCCTGGGAACCTTGGTTGAGTTCAGTTCAGCGTTGGTAAGTTGAAGGTGCTCTCTCGTCTCGGCGTATACGGAAGGAAGGGCATGGCATAATGTATGTATTCATGTGGATAGAAACATATCTACATGAGCTCAGCATGAGCAGAGAGCAAACACGCTTTTCATTCCATTTTCTTTTTATTATTAGTCTTTCTCCCAACGAACATACATTTATGTATATACATGAGAGGATTTGTGTAGCAATGTGTACATATGTTTAGGAACAAAAAAGATAAGCATGAAGAACTACGACTCGCTTCTGATGTTGGAAAGAAAATGTTCATTTTCAGAAGAAAACATTTTCCAAATTCGTTCAGAGTTTACGGAGCAACGGAGCCTTGTCTACTTTGTTGCTGTTGGTTCTGGCGTTATCAAAAAAGTTTTCGAGGACGTTTTTAACTGCCCTGCTTTGGGTTCCTGCTGGGTGATTCCAAACAAACTGATTGTAATGTAACGCAAGAACATATTACGTAATACATGCTCTATTTCTATTTGTAGCTGAAAAACCAGTCACAAAACTAAACCTATAATATGCATGCTTCTGATATATATCGCAGTTATTCTCAAATTCTCATGCATTTTTCGTATGAGATGAATTTGATACTATGATATGATAAACTAGACTGGAGAGAGAGAAAAAATGTCATTTTTTTAGCTGGTTTGTAGTAGAAGTAGTAGTGTCGACAATAAAGGCGTGGATTGGAAACGTGTAGTTGGCTAAATTGGCTTTTCCTTCCGCAGCACGGCATGGGTTCCCGAAAAAATTCGTAATAATTGTGAATTGTTTAAAAGATTTTTGAAATATTTATTGCACTACAACAAGAGCCCAATCGGAGAGGTGCATAGTTGGGGATAATGACACACAATCAATATAACATACAAGAGCACGACGTATAAACATAATCGATTGGATTGGATGACGGGACAGAAAAAGAGCCGAACAAACTGTCATAAAGAAAAGTTAGACAAAAGTGTTCGAAATTGAAATTGACAAGGCTCTTATATTCTGTGTCTACTGCTTAACTAAATAACTAGAAGCTGACTATATATAGTGATGGAGTCAGTGTGAAAAAAGAGAAAATCAATTGGAATGAGAATCGGAGAATGCATGTCTACAAGAAAATTATTGAAAGCTTGGCAATGGCTCCGCAAATCTAATAGTTTAGTTAATAATGTACAATGGAATTTTGTCGGAGTGAAGTAAAGCCTAAAAATTTCATAGAAAAGCAGAAACTGACAAGAGCGAGAGTGTGGAAAAGGGGTGCATTTTAATGATTTTGAATGTGTTCATTTATGCATATTTCCCTGTTCAAGTCCACATGGTGTCATACACATTTCATTCCAGACTAGAGACCGGTCTCAAAAAGACCCATTATGGCTAAACAGTTTTTTTCTTGGTGAAAAACGTAAAACTGATGTGACAAATTTTCCTTTCTTCTTTTCCAAAATTTATTAAACAACTGCTCCACTGGATATTTATGCACGTTTACGAGGAACAGCAGCGACAGCACATGCATATTTTTTAGTACTCAAACTCAACATCTAATATAAACGAGCTGAAGCTCCTATAAATGCATTTTATGTCCATATTTTCTTCGGAAATTGTAAATGGGTAAGAAATCGGAATGAATGGAGAATAACGGGAAAGGAAGCGAGAGGAGGAGGGAAAGGCATATTATTTTTATTTTATATCACCTTTTTCCACATAATTCCTTTACGTGTGGTGGTGTGAAATAAACGGTACGCTTGAAAATTCTTAGACTAAACCAAGAACATTGTAACACGCAATGCAATTCATGATAGCAAAAAAAGGACCAGGCTAGCAGAGAGCTCGTGTGCCAAAAAACCGTTTCTCTCCGTACATGTCATACTTGATCATTGTACATACATAATATGTATGTATGGATACACTTGAGGAGAGAGTGAGAATAGACGATTTTTAGTAGCAGTTGGCATTCCGAGAATCTCGTAATTCAATCCCCTCAAAGTATTCGTTATGGAAAACACAAGGTGCTTATATACTTATACCTCATGCAACACCAAAGCTATTTACTGTCATGGTAGGCATTTTGTTTTTTAAGAGCCCAATACTGATGATAAGACGGGATCCACTTCAATTTAAAATATGCGTTTAACAGAACAAACGCATGTTCATAAAAACCTCCCTTTAACTTACCTGTTTCTCCTCCAACCTTTCATTCAGCCCATTTTTCTTTCTTTGGAGAAAAATTATGCAAAATATTTAAGTGCACATTATATATTATGTACGCATGTTATGTGTTGTTTTGGCCGAACAAGGTAACATGCACACAAATACTTTCAAAGGAATTCCTTAGGGTTTTTGGCTGGACCATTTTTACCAACTTGTTATTTGTTCACAGTCATGTTTCATGTTTCTCCAGATCGAGAAATGTTTGATTGCGCAAAAACTAACGTAGAACGGGGCACACACCATATAGTTTTTGGATTCTGGTTGGCGGAGATTACCTTTTTAGGAAAGTTGGGGAAGAATGGGAACAAGGAGCTTAAATTATAATTATCCATTCTTTACGCAAATAATATATCCAGTCCAACTCCAAAAAGACTCCTCTTTCATCTTTGGTTTGGTTCATTGAGAAGCACACCAGCAGCACTTTTTACGACATCCTCATTACATTACCATCTGGCCAACAATGGAATTCAACAATGTGCATGCGTGAGGAAATGGTATATTCCTTCTGGAGAAATGTTGCCCATCATGATCATCATGGACCACATGTAAAAATGCACGTATTCATATTCATTGTTGTTTTGTGTCATGTCATTACATCATAGACATCTACGCACTCCACCTTTTCGCCTTGTGAATTAAGAAAAAGTAGAATAATCATAAAAAGTATGGTTTCTCCATTCTCATACGCATTATCCATCTTTTTTCAACCTGTTCCGGATGGTAATGGTAATGAACGAAGTAGTAAAAAATACCACAAATAATAAAAGTCGAGAGAGCCAAAGCAGGCTATATGCATGGAAAATTCAAATGTCCACATTTTTGCGTGCTTCCTTTCACTCTTACTTTAGTTTGTGTATATATGAGCAAAAAACTAGATACGTGTGTACTCAAGAATTGTCAAAAAAAAACTTACATAACATAATTCTTTCCCTGTTTATAAAAAAATTCACATGTGCGTATGCTCAGAAGAAGCTGCGTAGTTATGTGATGCGTATGATAAGGTCTACGAACTTGTTCCATGCGTATTGCTATAACACAATCATCCCAAGACGAAAAAATGCTCACAGGAGATATGCAATTCTCATCATCCTATTATCGTCATCTTACGCACGTACCTAAAATATCCTGCTTTCTCACTCGACAAGACTTGGAGTCACATCACATCGTCATTGCTTCTTATGAAAAGACTGCAAAATATAAAGGACTGAAAATATCATATATATTCTTCACTCTTCGTGAAAACAGTCATTCATGAATGAAAATGAGCAACTTTTTCTCTCAGAACAAACTTTTGTGAGTGTAGCCACATATAAAACTATTCAATCCAAGACATCATTATTGCTTCAGAGACTTATACGCATTCTGCATGATGGCAGGATGTCTAGCCTGATAATTCCCTAGTAGAATACTGCTGACTATATAGAATAGACGATGCTGGTATAAGTTTTGTTGCATAAATTAGTATTCAACTTCCTTTCCTATTTTTTTTATTATACTCTACCCTTTTTCAATCACACATGTCGTGGCTTAATAGAATTCAAAACAGGAGAAATGACAAAACTACAAAAGTTTTCTTGGAAAGAAATTATTTTCCATGATCCATGATTTTTTCAAATGAGCTGCAATTACAGTTTGCTCATGTGCAACACATTTTTAATGCGTGCGAGTAATAATGACAAAAGGGAATAAAAGGGGTTGCAGATTAATAATATTGATTATATTGCCGCTTTCATAATATAATGCTTTCATTTTCATTACATGACTGGATTTTATTTTCGGGCCATATGTGATCCAAAATGAAATGGAGAAAAGCATTACTACAAGTTTACAAGCTTCTCGGCACCCGACAAACATGAGGCAGGCATATCAAAAATCCGAAAAAATAGATAGTGTATTGTATTGTGAGTGGGTAAAATGCATGAAAAGCACGGAAACATCAACCCCTTGTTACTTTTTTTCGCTTTATATTTTTGCCTGGAGAGTTGTCTCTGTGTGTATGGACGTCATCTGGAACTGAGCTGACTCCTGGCACCCATTCATTCCAGCCATTCATTCATTTCTCCGAGTTTTTATTATCCTTTCATTCAAACATTCATCTCATCTCTCTTCTACGCTCATCACCAATTATGTGTACATGGACAAGGCTGCAAATTAAGGGTCTTTTTACCCCTGATACACACACACAGGCACACACAACTTTTGTATTTATTATTGCGTAATGAATAGAGTGAGGGTGATTTGATAGTTGATGTGATGTGTGATCCTATCTTTGGTAGCGGTGGTGGTAACTAATGTGAATATGAGAGAGGGCGAGGGCTCCTTCCATAAAAATAGGGTTGTTGTAGTTGCTGTCCATTACAGTCCACTCGCCATCCCCACACTTTGGAGTGGAGTGTGCTGTTGAAAATGGCAGAAGGAACCATATATATTCTTGCTAGAAGGAAATGAACTAATGAATCCTAATAAAAGCTTAAATCCGTCTGACAAAAATATCGGCGAATGAAGTGTATCGTCGTGGTGCATCTCTGAAAAAATCAGGCTGTCACTTTCAAAGATGGTTTGAAAGGAGAAAAATGATTATGTGTGTTGAGCTGTCATTTGGTTTAGTATGATGTGATCTGAAGCAACTAGGGGATCAAACTAGACCACACAAACTCAACTAGAAAGGGAGTCCAACCAAATGCGAGTAAATGGTTAGATATGGATCGATCGTATATTCATAGCGTCTCACTTTGTTCGCTTCCTTTCTCAATGCATTTGGAAAAGACAGCAGCGACACGAAATGGGGATGTTGAGAACACCAAGGAATAAAAAGTGGTGAAGAAACTCAGTGCTCGCTTCAGCAGATGTGGTGCTCAGTTCCTAACTACATTTTGAGCATGAAAACCTGTATCATCCTCTTATCCCATGCACAGAAGGCGTAAAAAGTTTGTGGTAAACAAATGCCTGGTTATTCTAGTAACCTAGAAGGAGATACATAGAAGAGTGCAATCATGCAATGTAATGTTGAATGAAGATATATAATAATATTATGCATGAAAAGGTGTATGATGATATGATGTAACAACTTCTTGCCTCTGTTACTACGCATTCTGGTATGAAGAGAAAGCATAAGCACACATGGCAAAGGAATAAGCATATTTGCCTTATAGGAGGCTTGAAAAGGACCTCCTTCTTCAAAACCTCTTCCGTCCTTTCTATATACCCTGTCATTTTGGTGTGGATCTCTCTTGTTCTTGCTCACAATATTATTGTCACAGATGATGTGGAGCATGGTAAATATACATGGTATAAAGAAATTTGTACAGAGAGTGAAAATAAACGGGACTAAAGAGAAAGTCAGTTTGACGAGTTAGAAAAATTGTTAAAGGAAAAAAGTGTCAATTGTGACTTCCGGGTTATCATACCGCGTGAATTATTTGCTAAATATTTATCCTCCATGAGGGACTACTATATAGCAGGAATTACTGTTGAATATAAGATTATGCATGGTGAATGTAAACTACCTATGAAAAAGAACAGGCAGAGGAATGCTGAAAAAATCATTGAGACCTTTGGACTTTGGTCGGACTCAACTGAAAGTTAGCGTTGTGATATGATATGCTGAAAACCTCAAAAAATACAGTTTTGGGTTTAGTTCGTGAGCAATTGGGGGCAAAAGTACGGGATATTTCTGAATTAGCTGGTAAGTAGGCTTCTCAGGTATTTTATCTGCTAATCTTGAATATAAAGTTGTTTATGTCTATTAAACAAGGTATTTAGTTTGTAAACAAATTGACATTTTGTTGTTTTTTGATCATTTAACTGGTAGAGGAATCGGCTATAATGTATGCGAGGAAATGCACGTACCCCATTAGGAAGTAATTATTATCGGTTGTGTCGATAAGTATTTAGCACAAGTATTGCTGGACGAATCATTTTGTCAAGACGTGGTTCTTGTTTGTTTGTTTGTTCTCGAATCTTCTCCTTGTCAATTCACTGAGCTGTATGTTGTTTGATGCGCTCATAACTTGATGTAGCTTTTTTTACTTCAATAGATTAATTTTATTGCGCATTATTTGTCTCATCTGTACGTACACACTACACACAAGTTCACGCCGATTGCATGTACTTATTTTAGCGATTAGTGTCACCTTTGCCATGAATAGCTGCAATTCTAGTTTGCAAATTTAACATACCCACGTGAAACACCCAGACCTGTTGGATGGTTGAATTTAAATATTGATAAATGAATCCTATAATGGCTGCTGACTTGATCAAATGATCAACATAAATGCGACTTGAATTAGAGATAGCAAGGTATTTTGCGTAAGCCAAAGTCAAGTTTTTGGGGACAAAGTCATGGTCAGTTTTCAGTCATCCATCATATTGTAGAGACGATGGCATATGTTTGAATGATGCCTGACAAGTCTTGCTTTCGTTTGAATATATGTGTCTGACCTGGCGTCAAATTTTAGGCAAGTTCAACTAACACGCATTCATTTTAATTGCCTGACGAATTGAAGGCATTGCAAAAGCATAGCTCAAGCGCCAACATATATAGGGTTAAAAATAGGAAGTGTCACAACCGGTGATTTTATGACTTCTTCCTTTATAATATTGGCAACATAAAGGTGATAAAAATGTTGACAGGAGGTTGATTAACTGTTTACACTCCTTATTATAATCAAGTAGGAAAAGAACGCAATTGAGCAAAATTAAGCCACATAATGAGTTCATTGTATTCAAGAAATTTCTCGATAACAATTAAAATATCTACTTACAACCACCAGCAATACTAGGCACAATCTGCTTTATAATTTTTCCATCCTATTTACTAATTCTTACTTCTCGGCATCTTTTAGAGATAAGAATTATTGCGACTTTGCAACTAACGTGTAAATAAGTCTTTACCATATTATTTTCATGCATGATTTTTGATTTACTCCACTCGTTTGTTCAAACACAAAAGAAGTACCCTCAATTCTCATTTTGCCATACCCAGTTCATCAATGTCGGAATAAATTTGAATTTTGAATACCATTTATTTTTATTTTTTCATTAAAAGTCGTAGATAAAGTTGTCGTAGGTAGTGTGACAAGTGGAGTGATTCAGTGGTAGGAATTTCCAATACCTGGTTGGTTTGGTTGCTGCTTTCATTGTTGTATAACACAACCCAATCCAATGCCAGTTTAGCTTTTATGGGAATGGGAGTTTGTGCAGTTTACTTCAACCCTGAACTCAACCTCAGACAACATGCAAGACTGGTTAAAGTTGATAATATTATTATGATATGTGTGATAGTATGAAATTTGCAAGGTATAGCCAGTTAAAGTATGTATGGAATGGTAATTTTTAATTTAATTTTTTCACATTATTCCCACTACTTGCAAAACTAGTCTTTGATATTCATTCTCATTCTGTAGTTTTCTTCGTTACTGTACAAATTAATGCTCCAAACCAAAAGTCAAGTAGTTGCAAGTCGCAATACTTGTTGGTAGAATGTTGTTTACTACTTCATTGGTGGTACCGTCAACCGTACGCGTAGAAAATGCTAACTACATATATTATGTTCCTATTTTTGGTATACTTATGTAAGGTAACCAATATACATATAGCACTTCTTTTCTATATATACAAGTTGATTCTAGGAATTTTGCGCTCGGTTGTACATTCACATATCATATTCCATATTTGCAATGCAGCCAACGTGGAACAAAACTTGTCTTGATATTTTATTGTTTATAAGAGCGTATCTACTTAATATAATGAAAATAGTGTTGCAGTCGTTTCTATACTTTCTATCAAATTTTTCAAAAGAGGAGAAGGAATGTCTTGATTCGTGTCAAGTTTTTATATAGGCTTGTTTAGCTAATTCTGGATGCAATTTTTATTACTGTGCATCTCACTCACGATTCGTGTGTATGCTATTTTGTGATAACAAGGTTGAAAGGATAAAATGCTATTTTGCATTGCCATTTCAGGTTGGTTTTGCTTTTACAATGTGTTAGTCACTTATGAATTTTCTCGAAAACACTTTTTTTCCTGCAGGGTAATGGAGGCTTGGCTCATTTCTAGGTGGTTGTTGGTGGCATTACGTCAAACCAAGCTGGGTTGAGTCATTACTGAAAAAATATCTATATGATAAAGGTGGCTACTTTCAGGTGGTGATTGTGAAATCCTAGCTGCCAGGTTGTTTGTATTTTGTACTTCGGACAGGTTTTCAGACCTTTTTAGTAAATAGTTTATTCCCCTTGTTATCGTCCTCCCTCACTCCCAACAGTGAATATTTTGTCATTGAGGGGAGCCTCAAAGACAACAACATCCATCCATATTTATCACATAATCATGAAGAGTTTCTTACGACGCATAAAACATAAAAAATGAAATATTCCGAGACTTAAAATTGTTCCGAAAGTGGTTGTGTGGTTCACATCATTTCACTTCTACGTATATTACTTAACCACCACCTCGCCTCCATCTCCAAGTTTTAGAGACACGTTTGCCTAAAAAAGTGGAAAATATTTTTGTGATAAAAAATCTCATTAGCTTGTAATTAAATAAGGATTTAAACTCGAGTTTGTCGTGCTGTTTGTAGTTTTAGAAGGTGATAAAAGCTGACGTAGCAGACGCAATAATAGCGCACAACTCAGGAAAAAGTCTATATATGCTATTTTTTGCTGTGAAGATGAGCATGAACACTAATGAGGTTGATAATAAGGCGGATGATGGGAGATGGAACGTGCCACCGAATTGCTGAGGACGTTGTTAATTTGATTTCCTAAAGGAAGGACTCGTACCGTTTCGTAGTTAGTACATCCTCCTAAGGATATTTTTGTTGTAGTATAGTATCCAGGATAAAATCGTCTTTTATGTACGACGCAAGCAAATAACTAACCCGATGATACATATTTCACAGCAGGTAAACGCACTTTGCACTCTCGCCTTATTGTCACATGATTTATGAAAAGATATGTTCATGTATCAGATCAATTGCTGCTGCTGGTAAAACGGCATGGTTAAATTCTTTCTAAGCAATGTGTTTCTTACAAAGAGATCATTGGTCATGGCCTGTTGCAATATATTATCTTACATATCCACAATAAGTCACGATTGTAGTAGATCAAGTTAGTTTAGCATGCATCTCCCAGATTACGGCTTTCATTCGCGTGCAAATGCACATTCATGTATAGTTTGAGTTTTATTATGTTGACTGGGCATATTTTACTGCAGTTTGCATTCCATTATAATATTATAGGTGCATGAAAGCCAAAGTGGTAGTGGTCCTCATTCGTATCTTCGTCATCTATACCATCAATCACCATTTCATTCCTCCTCAACTCATCACACTAGCAGGCTCTCACTCACTCATTTTGCATAAAGTACACAAACCACGCCGTTCATCTAACGTATATCTTTACACCACAGCTCACATTTAAACTTTTTAAAAAGTGGGACAATGATCACAGTCATATCCACTTGAACTCCCAAGATATTTTTTGCGCTGCAAGTTAGTACTTGGGCTCCAGATTGGAAAAACTTTTCCATGCTGCTGGATTTTTTGCATCATTCAACTCAAGGCAAACCAACGCTTTATAAAAAATCTGTGAATAGTTACACGAGTTGACGTACGTAAAATACTGACTGTATTTTTATAGTTATAAGATTAGCATATTAATTGTTATTGTATCTATACTTGTTCACTTCAGGCTTCAACTCAACTTGTCTTTGTTATCAACCAATGCTCCTCATTCAATATCAGCTAATTCAAATGTACACATTTTTATTATAACATGGATAAAACTGGATTGAGAGTCAAGTAGTTTTTTGACAACTCTCAAAACCAAGAGGATTGATAAGAACCCATGATTTATGTCAACTTAAGGTTACAGAAGGGGAAATAGCATTGGACAGTTCTGGAAGCAAGAGTACGGCACTAATAATCCAGTAATAATAATGCTGGACAGGGTTGCCAAATACACTTCATTCATTCTTTCATAATGTGAGGCATGTGGTGAGTTTGTTGTAGGCGGAACGAAATCAGATTCGTTGATCCAAAATTATTCTTTATATTTTATAAATTAGCATTCTTATTCTTTGAGATGGCATGAAATAAGCCATATTTACATTGATTGACAAGCATTTTATCTATTTTTGTGTACTGCTCATACATCCAAAAAGGATTCATTGCAAAAGTTGGAATTATGTGGAAGTAGTGCATGTAGCAATAAATTCAAAGAAGAGTCTTTGTGTACAATAGTCTATTGTGGATGGAAATGGAACTGAACTTTCTGAGCAATGCATGAGATGAGAACAAAAGGCCGTGACACTCTTTCTTTCATAATATTCTTTTCCTTATTTCAGTACGCCAAAGACGAATTTTGTGGAGAACTGGTAGAAATTGTTGACAGTGACTCAAACCAAACGCATGGTGAATTGATAAGCGTCCTAAAAGAGACTTCTTCTGAACTACTACGAGTACAAAAGTGATTGTGAATGTTTGACTGGTGATTGAATCGTGAGAAAATGGAGACTAAAACTGAAAATCAATCAGAACCGCTGACGGAAACCAAGGTCGGGAAAAAGCCGAAAATGTGAGTACTTTTGCATTCTCCATGCTTTGTAGGTTTTACAAAAACACACTGAATTCTATTCATCCACTAATCGCTGATATGTGTCTAGTTGATCACAGTATTAAATATGCTACAAGAAAACAAGTTAAATACGTCGTATTGAAACTGAAACAATACCTGTTTCTCTCAGAGTGCATAATAATTGGTATTGCAATTTCTCATACAACTTTTGTATTAAAGTGAAGGACAAAAGTTTGAGAACCTCTCCCCAACCTTAAAATCATAAAGTTATGCAGAACATTCTAGAACATAGCGAGAAAAAAAGTTTACATACATTTTTTTATGCATGAAACAATACGTAATCCATTGAAACACGTGTAGGATATATTGGGCTCAAAGAGCAAGAGGTAATCTAGGAAGCAATGCTTGAAATCAACACATTATATTATTCAGGTCGGGTCTGATATTTGCAATTGTGCGTAAGCAATATAGCCCAGCTACGAACTTTGCGTAAAAAATGCGTAATGGATTTTGGCAACCCTATAAATGCATTCCATTAATTAAATAGCATTGCAAAAGAGTAAATCGTTTTTGATTTTCTCTCAAAGTCCAAAGACATCTTGGCCATCCCATCTTATTCGTATGCATAAAATCATGTACAACGTACCTAAGATGTAGTACCCAATAGGCAGTTCTTGAAAGTGTCTATGTGACGAGAAGACAAGAAATGTATGTATTGCATGTATTGCTTAAACATCTTAGCAGGCTCATGCCTGTACATAACCAAGTTAATATGAGTGCAGGGTTCAGAAGCTTTTATTGCATTTGTGAGTCATATTATAAAGAGGTACATAAAGTGCGTATGTATGGTGCATACAAAACTTTTGTTTGATAGTGACTTGGCTGTATATACGAGGAGAGCATGTTTTTGTGCGTGCACTCAATTTCATTTACTTCGTCAACATCACTGTATAAACCAGAACGGGATAATAAATAACCTTGTGGTGAATGTGCGTATGGTAGAATGGGAACACGCACTTGGTACATGTTCAAAACACGCATATTTTTTGCATCTCTATCCACACATGTGTGTGTATTCTTATATAGAATTCCTTGTGTATCGGCCGGAAGCATTTGAGCGAAACCCCTAAAAAAAATTACGCGTGTACAGCTGCGAGAATACGCATCTCATCATGAATGTGCGGAATAGTATATGTATTGATGCGAAAATAGAAGTAGCTATCGTAGCCCTTGAAAGGCTTGGAGAGTTGCTAAACAAAAACAATTTTTTGTCACATTTGACATTACATTGACGATTTAACTATCGAAATGAGACTTTCATATTGACTGGCATGTTTTGGAATGCCTTTGTCCTTGGTTTGTAAAGATGTTTGGATAAATGATACTAAACTGACTTCCATCTTATAATTTTCTGTCAGGGTTGGCATTTGTTTCAGAATGATTCAGAAGGAATGGAAAACATAAAAGAGAAGGGCATATGACATGATTGAATCCAATTGAAGCAACATCGAATAGTCGTGACAAGTAAATTGGTTTCTGTTTCATGACTATATACTCTATGACAAAAGATTTTACTGGCTTTTAAAAGCAAAATCTGCATTTTTCAGGATAAGATACTCTGTGGAATTAACATAATGTCGGATGCAATGTATTTCACATGACGTAGAGGAAGTCGTAATTATTTTTTACATCTGCTCATCTTAATGTCAATGCAGAGATACAGATTAAATTACAAAATGATATCACCAGATCAGACTGCCTGGTTTTCCTCTCTTGTTTCATACCAGAACAAAAAATCTACAAATAGATTTCCTATACAGCTGCTCCACAAGTTTTTCTTGCTGGACCCCAATCAACAGTTTGAGCAGCTTCTAATGCCAATTTGCAAAGCTGCTTTACTAACTAGAATGTAATAAAATATTTTGGATTCGTTCGTATTCCTTCTCTTGCATACAAATATATCCACTCTCACGCTACAATTTTAACTATTGCATATGGCATGGCATGGTAAAGCAAATATAAACATTCTGTTTAATTTGACCCCAACACGTGGAGAGAACTCGATTAAGCGTGTGTCTCTGGTGTAAAAAATATTCAAACCATAACAAACTTCTTTTGTGAGGGCAAAATACTGCCTATACATCAAGCCAAACAACAATGCAATTAATAAATAGCTGCTTTTTGCAACAACCAAAGCTAGTACATAGCAGCAAATGCAACTTGTTATGTATGCTATGCAGTTAATTTTGCCGTCTGTGAACTCAAATCGACCCAACAGTTCTTTTGGAATGACGTCAATCGAAGCAAAATGTTGTTGCTGCTGTC
>LJIJ01000343.1:0-135923 GCA_001718145.1 Orchesella cincta
GCAGGGTTATGTTTATTGTATCGCCATCAGTTTCGTTTTCTTTTCTTTAGCTCAAACTATATTCATGCGCTATAGCCAGATCCTTCCTGGTAATGTGATTCAGTCGCCAATTCCATTTCGCATACACCACTTAATTTATTACAAAACTTGATCGTCATATCACGTCTTAAACTTTTGTGTTATTGCTCATACATGCGGAATTATTGCGATGAGAAAAAAGCCACACTGTTCTCCAGATATAGCTGACTGTTCTGTTGGTTAGTTGGCGTATATGCTATGGCATGCTGTTTTTTTTCATTTACGAACTTTCACTAGTAGAGCCACGCCATGCCAAGCACGGATTTTCTTGGTTGTTAGAAGCGCTAACATTCATTTGGTGCATAATCCTCGGGGTCGTCTCCTTCGTTAATATATCACTTATACGCAAGTTTTATGGTATAGCTTATATAAAGTTTGAAATTAAATGCCATTGGTTGCTTAGAATCTAGAAGATGAAATGTCCGGAACAATGTTACTTTTTTCATTACTAAGGCACAGTTTTCATTTTTACAGTTTTTAACACGCTCTACTATACCATTCTCCTCTCCTCTTCGTTTACTATTCTTTAAAAAACGAGCAGGAGAGGCAAAGATATAGTTTATAGGTAGAAATCTTTAGTGTAAAACCTTCATGAACAAGTAGCATGAAGCAAGGTTTGACAAAGTCGTAATCCATTCTCTAAATCATTCATCATCATCAGCCCAGCAGCAACAGTTGTTTAAAACTGGTATGTATTGTTGCTTTGGAGGGAGGGAGTGCCAGAAGGAGCAGTATAACATTTCTTAAATAGCATACAGGTGATTGCGTTCATGAGGCTCAGCTTCAACAAAGTGTATACATATTTGCACGTTTAGTACAACCTTATCATGTATCTGTATTGATGTGTGTATGCTAAAAACAGATTTTGGCTTGCACCCATGCATAATAAATAAATTAAGTACAAACCATCACGATTGATATTCTTTTAAACATACTGACTGCTTTTTCAACGTGTAAGTCACATGCATGTAAAATGGATTAAAGTGTCAATTTTTCCAAAAACATCTGCATTATATATATATGCTCAGCATTGCAAATTTTTCGAAAAAACATGTTGTGACAAGTGAACATTTTGCTCGGTCAATGGTCAGCCTGTGTATGATTTTTGCCACGTATTCAGCCCAAGAATTTCACAGCGTGGTATTTCCACTCCTTGGATTATGCACTTGTTTTAATAAGAAAAGACTGCGTGGTTTAAGCTGAGTGCCATAAATCCAAGGCAGGTTGGAAATACCACGCTGGTGAAATTCTTGGGCCTGAATACGTTGGCAAAAATCATACACAGGCTGACCATTGACCGAGCAAAATGTTCACTTGTAACAACATTGTTTTTTTCGAAAAATTTGCATTGCTGAGCATATATATATAATGCAGATGTTTTTGGAAAAATTGACACTTTAATCCATTTTACATGCATGTGACTTACACGTTGAAAAAGCAGTCAGTATGTTTAAAAGAATATCAATCGTGATGGTTTGTACTTAATTAATTTATTATGCATGGGTGCAAGCCAAAAATCTGTTTTTAGCATACACACATCAATACAGATACATGATAAGGTTGTACTAAACGTGCAAATATGTATACACTTTGTTGAACTGAGCCTCATGAACGCAATCACCTGTATGCTATTTAAGAAATGTTATACTGCTCTTCTTGGCACTCCCTCCCTCCAAAGCAACAATACATACCAGTTAAACTAACTGGTTGCTGCTGCTGATGATGATGATGATTAGAATGGATTACGACTTGTCAAAACTTGCTTCTGCTACTTGTTCATAAGGTTTTACACTAAAGATTTCTACTATAAACTATATCTTTGCCTCTCCTCTTCGTTTTTTAAGAATAGTAAACGAAGAGGAGAGGAGAAGGTATAGTAGACTTGTTAAAAACTGTAAAAATGAAAAACTGTGCTTAGTAATGAAACAAAGTAACATTGTTCCGACATTTCATCTTCTAATTCTAGCAACCATGCATTTAATTTCAAACTTTATATAACTATACATAAAACTTGTATACAGTGATATAATTTAACGAAGGAGACGAACCGAGGATTATGCACAAATGATGTTACGCTTTAACAACCAAGAAAATCCGTCTTGGCATGGCGTGGCTCTACTAGTGAAGTTCGTATGAAAAAAACGCATGCCATAGCATATTACGCCACTACCAACAGAACCAGTTCAGCTATCTCTGGAGAAAAGTTGGCTTTTTTCTCATCCAATAATTCCGCATGTATGAGCATAACACAAAAGTTTAAGACGTGATATGACGATAAAGTGTAATAAATTAAGTGTGTATCAAATGGAATTGCGACTGAATCACATTACCAGAAGGATCTGCTATACGCATGAATATAGTTTGGAGCTAAAGAAAAGAGAAACGAACTGATGCGATACAATAACATAACCTCTGCTTTGTAAGAATTGAGTTTATTAATGCCTGGAAAGAATTTAATGTAATAATATACGTCCATCAATTTATATTCATAAAGCGCATCGTACACGCATATCTCCAAAGCACAAACTGACTCAAAGAACTAATGCTATTATGGCAGGCACATGTAAATGTTTGTGAGTATTTATATAAGGAGTTGAGAGGTAGATGCTTCCAATCCAACCAACTGGTTATAGTAGTAGTGGAAAACGACCAAAGACAAACCAGGAATTCCGCCAATATAATAATAATTGAGGAAACTTGAGGCATTCGTGCAAAAAAGCAACAGGGAATAATCTTTTAGCTTCTCTGTCATGCCCTGCTAGCCTGTGTAACACTGTGCTGAACCTATTATACGCTAATAATTTAAGGGGACGATAATGGATATAAGAGTGCAGTGGTGCAAAATTACTGTCCTACAGCTAGTGCTGGAAGATGTAGTCAGGCTGTAGATATAGTAGTAATTTGTCTGCACAGAAAATCCTCTCAACTCATTTATTTTCGCAAGGACTTCTCCTGTAGATGTACCATATAAAAAACGTGCACCAAAATCATATTGATTTCTGAATTCATCCCGTTATAGTTACTTTCTGTTTCCTTTCAGATGGTTTTCCATTAAAGTTCTTTTAATACAAGTTCATACAGTCAGTACAAAATAAATAGGACCCGAATCAAATGTTTGCATCCAAATAATTGTCGGCAAAAATATAACCATACCTCAACAATAAGGAAACTAAAAAAATGGTCAATACAGGTATTCAGGCAGCAAGTTCCACATGCCACCCTATCACAATAATGCTACAGAGAGGAAATGAATGAATATGTGTATCCGCATTTCGTGCTGCTTTGTAAATTGGCAAGCATATAGATAGGGTAGTTCAGTGAGTACAGACACAATGAGTCTAAACGACCGTATAGTACTCTTTACCAGATTTTGTTATTGAAAAATGTTTTGATTTTAATAACCCCCTACATTCATTTAGCAGTTATCAATATTCAGCACACACTCTAACGTGTTTATCTGAAGCAAGGTTTGCGCAGCAGGGGAAGCAACACACCACCACCGTATTATCAATTATCACAGAATGTATAGAACATTGAGTAAAAAAACCTGCACCAACACAGCCATTTTACTGACTGAGATTGCTGTGCGTGTATTCATTTCAGCCATAACCTCACCTAACAGGGCTTTCCGAGAACCTTTGCAAAAACTTTATGTAACCCTTCAAGCTTGACTGCTTTTCATACAATTCTTTTTATTTCTGCATTCCTCTGACTCCTTCTGCACCATCAAGTATCGAGCATCCAAAAATAAGTAGAGATGTAGGGCTGTGGTGTTGTAAACTGAGAATTATAGTTTGCTATCAACGTGACCTAACTGTTATGAACAGCCGAGCTCGTGTCGCCTATCGTTATTATTTCCATCAACTTGTTCAATGCTTTATCGTCTTTAAAAATTAATCCTAACATTGATTAATGAACAAAGTTCCCTCCTAATGCCACACTTTTGCAGTTTAGCTAGATACTTATCTTATTAGATTCATCCAACTTTAGCTATTGCTTCTGTGTTTTACGACCAGAAATCAAATTAAACCCATTAAGTCATCAACTCAACACTGCTTTTAAATACGAAAATGAGCATGAGATAAGAGAAGAATGGGTATTGTTGGTGTAGTATTAGGTTAGGCTTGTAAACTACTTAATGTTCGTTCATGTCTGTCTGTCTAAAAATGTGCAAAGAACTATATATTAAATGTAAGCTATATGACTGAGTAATCGTTAGGTTAGTAATGATAAGGCATTTGTACCAGCCTATTACATCTGACTTGTTAGATTCATAGTACATACTTTCGATGCTTTTTTGAGTCCGTGTACAACGTTTTATTAATTTTATGCATGCATACATACCATGGATATTTCCGAAGTATCGCTGATACTGTTTTATCATCACAAAAACTTGAACACGCATGATTTTGTCCAAAGACCGTAGGCTTAATGATCCTTAACTTGAAAAATAGAACAACAATCTGGCGTGTAATGCAGATACGTAATAATACTCACAAGTTCACAAGTTGGCCCAGAAATCAAATCTACACGACATTTTTGTACAGCAATGTAATCTTCTTTTCCCATTTCCGTGGATTTTCATCATGATTGTGGGCTACATATTTATTCGCATAAGGATTATAGAATGTCTATCAACCTTATGGGTTGTAATAGACAAAAGTTACACTTTCGCATTTTTATACACCAGAAAGACGCCATGTCGCCTGCTAATCATAGATCGTGAATCTATCCGCGGAAATACATTTTCCAGATCTTGCACAGTAAAAAAGAGCATCGCTTGGGCTAATCTACTATAAAAGAAATTTACACATAGCGTGATTAACGAGCACTAAAAATGTAACTCAATGCAAAAATGAATTGCTGATGGGTATCTGTCCATAATCTATGTTCCTCATAAATAATCCAAGACTTTTTGCATAGAATAATGTAAAGCGGGTTGAGCTTGTATTGAGTATACTGTGAAGGTCACCCGTATTTTATTCTTGAACTTGGTGGGTTTGGTTTAGTTAGCTTCACTGTTAGCTTTATACTCAGATCTCTTGCTTTAAATTGTGTTGACTCAACCTGAATGAAATTGAACAAACTCCGCAAAGAATCTTCAACTGCTGTGGTGGCGCACAAAGAAGAAGATAAAATGCATGAATCTTCTCACAAAAGCTTTGACATCTTTTTTTAAACGTATAAAAACATTTAATGTATATATATATATTTACTATAATACGCACAGTGCAGCAGCCTTGGTCATTTTTCCAGAACTGGTTCCAATAATGGTTGCCAAATATATCATAGTTTTCTCTTTAAATTTTTGCTTTAACTCATGGTTATGCTGAGATAAATCCCGAGATAAAAGATTTATTGTACCAGTTACCAGCTTCATGTGTTTTATGCTTTCAACTTTTGACTTTGTACGGGGATGAACCCTCGATGATATGATTTTTATGCCACACAAAAGTATATCTCTCAATTAGGAAAGAACCAAAGGCGTACTCTTTATGAATCATAATAGCCTAATTTCATCTCGTAAATTACTAATTATAATTACATAACGAAAAAAGTATTATGTAGCTAGTACAAAAGCATCATCTAGACTTTCTTGACACCGATGATAATTTTTGGATAAATTTT
This sequence comes from Orchesella cincta, assembly GCA_001718145.1. NCBI lineage: Eukaryota > Metazoa > Arthropoda > Collembola > Entomobryomorpha > Orchesellidae > Orchesella > Orchesella cincta. The sequence continues at coordinate 5,707 of LJIJ01000343.1, forward strand.
TCATGTAAAAAGTTGTTATTCAAAGAGGTAAATTAGTTTCATGCTTGTCTAGTGTCTTTGTTCAAGTAGCATAATCCACAAAAATGATATCAGGCTCAATGATCAAATTCATGGCTGCCCAAACCTTTTCAACAACAGAAGAACAAGCCAGAAACTGAGATTGGAGGCTTTGAAAAGCCCTTTCCCCATCAAGAGAAAAGTTAGTATGGTGCTTTACAAGATGCTCACTCATTTCTTAGACCATAAAAGGGCAGTAAAAGAAAAGACCCTTGAGAGAAAGCAAGTGAACAAACAATACGCTTGTGTCTAGAAATCCCTATCCACAAGGCCCTACCAACTTTCTTTTCTTCAAGTTATCACTATCAGTTTTTTTCTGTGCTCATGTTGCTGTGCTGTGTCGAATTGTTTCCCTGATGCTCTAGGGAATCTTAACACTTGAAGGGAAAGTGCTAAATAGCGATCTCAACTAACAAAAGCATGGTTCTTACAAATGTCCAAACTTAATAGTTTCTCTGCTGAGGCATGAAACCACGGTTAGCCACACACAAATATATTCCAGTCAAGTTGAACAAACCACTATAGTATTGTCGTCTCATGAGTTGAAAACATGCTAAATATAGCGGTGCATCAGGGAGCTGGTAAGGAGACAACACACGTTGCACGTATCGCAAGTGCCTAGACCAACCTCAAAGAAAATTAGATTCTACTATGACACACAAAAACTCGTAGTGATAATAAAATGGCATGCTTTCCCTCAGCATACAGCAAAATTGCGTCATGGAACTCCCAAGAATGCGCTTGTCCTTAGCCGTTTTTGTCTTTGTCCAGGTGCCAAGGTGGGTCAATATTAGACGGATGGACAGGACGGAAAAGGAGAAATGGGAGGAAGTTAGTTATTGAAGCATCAGAACATTTTTCTTTTCTCTTCTTCTCTTTGTAAGAATTTCTCTATTTTTTTGTCTGTCGTATGAAGTTTCGCTTTTGGGCGATGGTGGAATTCGTAATATACAAGATAGCGGAGGAGTACCGTGTAATGGCTATTCACATTTAGATTTTGATATGAAAACATTTATGGAGGTGGACATGTAGAGTCTTTCGTAGGTAAATCTTTGTAGCTAGGCTGGTTTCCGTAATGCATATAAAACATTCGTCCAACTTTCGACTCTTTTGTATTTGTTAGTACAAATCTAAGGTCCACTTTACTTTCATGTCAGCACCATCACACAGGATCCTACAAGGAGACATTCCCAGGAGAATTTAATAAAAGCCTATTTTGTAAACTTTCTTTTTCTGCCGAGTTGAGTAAAAGTTTCCTCTACATGGTATGTCTTTGACAAGATGAAAACTAGGATGCCGTTTTCATTGGTATCTAAGTATCGTAGATAGGGAATTTCCAGTGGGTTAGATACATATAACAACGCCAACGTTTCAGTTCGGAAAGTGGAAATGAATGAAGACGAATCTGGAATTCATACGGACCACTCACTCAGACCGGACATCAGAGTCAAACGTCGAGTATGATCAATTGTGTAATTTAAGAGTGGTGAAAGAAAACTTTGCTGTTAGAACTGCGTTTTTTGTTTATAAAAATAGAATTGGGCACAGCTCAGCTCAGGGTGGAAAACTGCTTGCGGCAGATTATGCTTGTGTGTATTGTTGTAGCAAGATAAAATCCTTATGTAATTACTACAATCCTGGAAGAAATCCATTATCTCCGGGTCCGAGATTCATACATAATTTACAGGGTTGTATTGCTAAAGTATTAGGTATTAGGTCGAAATTGGGGTAACTTGAGATTCTAGCTATACTCAACCTAACTGACATTGGGTTATGCAATTATTGCAGCAGTCAAGTATTCCGTGTCAGGTTTCGCTACCTCCAATGTCGTTGGGTAGGAATAAAGTATGAATCTTTGTTCTAATTTTAAATCAGATGAAGACAGCCCGACAAACAAGTTCACAACTTTACATTCTCAAAAAAATAACACCCAGAACGAGTAGAAGATGAAAGATTTTGCTCGATATAAACTCAATTCTCCTATATTCTATTTATACAAACATCTCCCTTCCCTAATCCAACAATTTATCATAAACGAATAACAAAATCATTGCGAAATATTGTTCGTACTGTTTCTTCATTCATTCAAATAACTTTTGTACACTTGTATTTTTTCTACCAATCTCTTTAGCTTGTTTGGTAAAACTTCGTTCCTCTTTCCAACGAAGAAAACACAGAATTATGTAGAAGCAGACTAAAATACCATTTTCTTGACTTTTCAAAGAGTTGTATTGAAAAGTTACTCCAATTGTCTTTTCCCACAGTTTACTCGACCCCGCCTTTGAGTTCGGTATCAGTATCAGCTTTGGCGTCACTACTATAGTTCATTGATTCTTCAATGAAGCGAAAGGATACAGTTCTTGAGCCTACGAGATAGGTGTACGTATCTACCAACATCAACCTTATAGGTATAGCTTTATTTGTGAATTCATACATTTTTTCCCTATTTGCTGCTCCAAAGAAATGCTACTTTTTCTCAGCTCCGATGTGCCAGATCAAAGTTCGAAAATGTAAGTCACCTTGCGTGAATGAGCACACACAAAAGTAATACTCAATACTCATAATACCTATAGTTGATTGTAGTACACAATGCATATAACATAATCTTTGGATCGCACAAGCATGAAAACCAATTTCTAAAAACGATAAGAAGAAAACCCGTGACAGAACGGAAGAAAAGGCTTATTTCGAACTAAGGTCACAATGTCAGCACAATGGTATTTTCTTAAATCAGATTCCCATTGTTTTCACTGGCGCACTCAGACATGTTTGTCGATTGATGTAAAGTTCGTATGGCTCAGGTAAGTGTGAAATGATTTTTGCTAGGTTGTGAAATAATATACTGTGTTCACAGTAGAGGATTTCGTTTGACATATTGTATGCATTAGGGTATACCTAATAAAACTGAGGATGGATGAATCATGAATCACCCTGACTAATGTTGCTGGAACATGGCTTGCGTAATGTTGCCAAAATACAAACACGCTCAGTTTTAAGTTTCTAGAAATAGGAGATATTATGTATGTACTTGTGTTTGCTTGTTTCTCATGGGAGTAAATTATAAAAAATCTTGTTGAAGTTTGTTTGTCATGTTTGTTTGTCATAATAATAACGCGAATGGGATGCTTTCGACTTCTATGAAATATGTGGCTTCCTGCATCCATAAATATCTTGTGCGGATTTGTCTTTTCTGTATTATCTTGTTTGGAACTCTTTCGTTTGTTTTTCTGATTGCAAGTTTTTACTAGTATTACTCTGATTTTATAAATATATATATGCGTGTAGATGTGTGTAATATGTGGACACAAAAACAAAAGGTTTAATACAGATGTTTACAACCCTTTTACAAAACCCCATGAACTATCTTAGTTTAAAATCAAGTTTATACAAATCTCAGAGGAAGGCCATTTCAAAGTATCCAAACATGTAAAATGTAAATATTAGAAGCTGAAAAAACATAATGCAAACACCCTGAAGTGATGATAGCACTGATGGACAAACTTCCAAGAAAATTATTAAGCTCGTGTTTTAAAACTCAATTATGCAACTTCATGCAAATTTTCTTCCTTTCAGCTTTTTTATTCCATTCTATTGTATTATATTATACCATTTAGTTGTTAATAAACTGTACCATCTGAAACTAATGAATATATTATTATGTGAATACTACAAAATCTACTTTAATCTGATTGCACCAGTTTGACTTGTTATTTCATGGTGGCTATTTATGCACTTAACTCACAATCGGTGGACATAAACTTGAAACTGACAACGAGGAAGTTATTGTTAATACAGTGTCGCTCTGCAGCACGTAATTATATTCAGCACTGAGAACTGCTTATATACTGGTAATTACATGAATTTATATCGCTATCGCTCTACAATGCTATCGCTCTACAATATTGCAAAGTAATATGATTTAGCTCTTTAATTGAGTGATGAAGTATGATGTAATTGAGTTTAAAACGTAGCAGTTTAGTTTAGTCGGGAGTTTATTGCGGAACTTTAAGTATTAAAACAGAGTGTTTTCATCCTATTGTAATAATAACTTTAACATAATTTTCGAATCAAATCCACTGGTTTAGGTTGGATTAAAAGCCTAGTTTAATCGCTGAAACTTCAAGTATTTATGTAATCTATTCAGTCGCATGCTTTAGTACGAAACGTGGCCTCCTAACATTGCTCATTTCCAACTGTTTAGAATTTAAACGTTTGTTTGCCAATTAGAACCCTGCATATGTTTTGTTACTGCAGGAAGAGTGCATAAGTGACAATGACAGTTCCCTTTCCTTCGCTGAAATGCCATAAAAATTATAGACTATCATCAAATAAATATTTATGTAAGCTGAACTTTCAATAACAACCATAGTATGAACCAATTTGATTAACAAATATAAAGCCTAAATAACTAGCGCTTCCTATTTCATTTACACATTACATATTCCGTGTTTATTAAGCAATGTTTTATTGTTAGTATGCATTTTTGTGTGTAATTTTTATTGCTTTTTCCTCTGAAATTTGATATTATCGCTTCCATTTAGAGTACTAAAAATGCATAAAAAACAAACACTCAGAAACCGATATTATATTCGTATCTTATCAACAGTCTCTACTAAATAGACACACATGTTAATTCTTTTTAGTTATTGTTTTACGATCTTGACAAAATAGGAAGAATGAATAGTTCATCAGAGCTGAAATCATTATATGTCGACCACAAGAACGCAAAATAATGCAACAATTCTCAGAAGCTTTAAAAATGCAATGTACATAAATATTCCAGACATTGAAATTCCTTATTCTTCATGGACGCAAAAAAAATGCGTAGATCTTCAATCCGATATAAAAAGCAGGATGTGTGTATTAATTCATATGCGCATGCATTAGCAGCCAGCAGCCTCTCAATATTATAAAACCATTATTCCTGCTACGATATGTCCACATATAACACTACACAGTCAGCATTTTCTTCAGCTCTTCTCAGATGAATTCAATACAGTCAGAATAGTTTGTAAATGTTGGTATTACATTGTAGATAACAACTGAAGTATTATGTAAATCGTTCAATCTTAAGTAAAAAGATGGTACTTCATGCAGAATGTAAAATTATTACATACTTCAGCTTCCTTGTGCTTTATCTTAAAACTTATAATATCCTGTCTCCAGAGATCTACCTATTTTGCAAGACAACCAAGGACAAACCTTGTTGTTGTTGATTGCAAACTGACAACGCTGATTTCTTATAAATGGGGTGTCGCAAGATGTTTTACATATGATGTACTTACGAACTTACTTACGTACATACATATACCAGCTTTATCCTATTTATACTATTGGGGGATAACCATTGCTAAAATGTGAGCTCCATTTACAATTACAACGCACAACCCCCGGCAAGGTACTTCGAAAGCATTACCCAAATCAATTAGAAGAAGGCGGTCGTGCATTTCAGTTTTCAATCACATTTTATGAATTAGTTCATTAATTGATTTACAACATAATCCTAGAAAACATGGCTGTTTACTCAGTCAAGTCAGTGGAAATAACCTTTTTTTAGACAAAGCAGGCAGCGGAAAAGTAATGATGTCTCACTAATGATGGATATAATGAGCAGGTAGACACAGCATATTGAAAACAATTTGATGATGGCAAATGCAATAAAACAAAATTGTTTTCCAGCTTATGGCGAGTCAAGTCGTGATTGAAACGGGGATTCACCAAAGCACCTAATATATCATAGTAGTTGGCATCTCTTACTTAAAATAGCTTTGAACTGCATAACCGCAAAAACTTGCTGGCTTCAACTCAAAATTGCCTATATGCGATTCATCATATTTTCATTCATTTATGTACACCTATTTTAGCCTTTATGCAATATATTTCTCCACGCTTTGGTGGATTTTTTCCTTGCAATTTGGTGCTAGCAGCAATGTAATAATACTGCGCATGCAGAAAAATTACATACAATTTTCACAATATTTCCAATGATGGACCTATTAACAAACTAAATTACTAGAAAAAATTTCAATTTTAAAAATGCAGACAGTTAGGTACACACAATTTGTGCATGTGTTCTGGATTTCCATAAAATCACGTGTGTACACTTTCAACAATCAAGAGAAAAAAGAATCCTCCAGATTCAACATATGAGGCTTTGTTTTCATGAACAGCGGATCCCGTGGGAAACTAGCGTTACAGTTGAGTGCCCAATTAACCTAGCCCTTGAAGTTTCCACATGCAGTCATCACATCACCGAGCCATCACCAAGTATTTACTAGAAATATCAATATAAGGTGCAAAAAATATGAATATGGATATAAAAATGTATTATATTCCAGCAGGACACGAAGTAAAGTGTAATGAAGGTGAAGGTGATACGTAATCCTTATGTGAATGTCTTTGCGCCAAGCTAACGATGTTCTTTTTGTACATGGGATGTTTCAAACCGTTAAAGCTTTGTTTTTATATGATGATTGCAAATATATCAAACAAATGACTAGATTTTCACACGTGCTGTGAGAATCTGCATTTTCCCAAGCTGGAGCCATAGCCAATCATCAGAGTTTGCAAGCAGCAAACATCACTGAGCCCCCCAGTTATTAGTCTGAAATCACACTACAAAAGCAGCATAATTCAAACTTTCGACATCAAATTCTACATTAATTATGTATGAAATGCGGAGTAATTTTATGAGGAAAACAATGAAAAATTCCAGTCTTTCCAGATATGTAGCAAGAGCTATTGCAAATTGCACTCGTTTATTTTAAATATAAAATATGCATTTGCTATATGAAAATATGAGTTGTTGACCTGAAATGAGCAGTAGAGAGGGTTAAACACGGATTATCCAATGTTTTAGCTTTAACAAATATAGTGGATTAAGGATGTAGCTACATTTTTGTCGATCAACTGGTGCATGAACTTTGTTACGGAAATCCTGGTAATAAACCTTAAATTTGGAATCATAATGGCTTGACGGGATTCCCCCTCTGAGTTGTTATACAAAAAGAAACAGGAAAGTTACCCAACACAAAATCACAAAGCAAGACGCATATTATATTTCGTGAACACTCTAAGAACTTGTAACCTTGTGGTTGTATCTAAAAGTTAAACATTCATCGTGTTATCAAGTTCATGGACATTTATTGACATTGCGACCAAAATTTCAAAACATGCATAAATCATTTTAGCAGATGCGTCATCCTTTCCTTTAAATGTTCCAATTAGAAAGAAAAATTGCTCTAACGTTTTCCTTGTTAAGAGTTCTTTGAGTTATTTAAAGGCAAACGCAACTTTCTGTCATTTCATTTCATCATTTGTGGATTCATGGAATTGGATTGTACAGTTTAGCGCATTAGCACACCCACGCAAATACTTCCCCACAGGTCCGCCCGCGCTCCCATGTGTACGATTCCTTCCAATATTGTACCATTCTCTAGAGTGTATAGTATTTAGAAACATTATACAATACAAGCAGAGAACAAGTTCAAGAAGAATAAGAATGCTTGAGCATTTCACGAATCTAATAAAATTACATCAGAAAACCCTGTCGCCAAGCGGGGGCTAATAGCTATGTCTAATAGAATTTTTTAAAGCAAAAGCAGATAAAGGTAAGCATTCCTGTTTAACAGTTTCATAATACACGCAGGTATGAATCCAAACATATCATTTAATCAGAGCGTGAACAATAAATATGGGATTAATGCTAATTTTGTACTTGAAATTCAAGTCAATTGCATTAGGAAGTCACAATTAACCATCAGTTGTTTCATAATTTTAGAAATACTCGTACAATCTCTTAGTTAATTCATTAAAACGCCAAATGCCATTATACTATCACAATTTCACAATTGCATTGATTTAAGTTAAGGGAGAACATATACAGTCGTAAGATTTCAAGCACTTCTGATTCCCGTACATGCAGAAAAAACATATTAATTAGATATACAAAAATTGATCATACCTGTTGTGTAAAAGTACTTAGGTTGTGTACTATAGGGCCATGAAAGCTTGCAAACAATTCCGACCCATCATCCCCTTCTATTCCACCAAACTCGCCTCCTCCAGAGGATTCCTCCATGTTCTCAAGTTCCCCCAAAAACATGCTACTTCACTTCCACTGCTGTACGACTTGAGTATACAGTAATTGGCAACCTGAAACAAAACAGCACAAAGGAGATATTTAGCGATCCAGATAAGGATAAAGTAATGCAGCAAAATCAATTTCATACTATTTTTAACACAATATTCAGTATTACTTAATCGTTTTACTGGCAGCAGTAATTTGTAAATGGAGCATCCATTGAGTTTCTACAACAGATAAGTAAGTTCATTTCTTTCAAAATGCTTGCATGTCTACTATCAAAAGGTTTTACTGCAGACTTGAGATATAAAAACGTAAGTAAGTTCTACTGACAAGATATTATTTATTTATGGCCAAACTTCAAAAAGTTGATATTTTTTATATTTGATTCGGCAAACTGAACGATGCTACAAGCATGAACTTTATCCTTGTTCATCATTTTGTGAACTAGATTACAATTCTCTGGAAAATAACTATATAATTATAATCAATGAGTGTATATCGCATCTAATAAATGAATCACAAAGTCATGTGCAAAGGTCCTGCTCATTCGTGGTAAACAGTTGATTTAATAAATTGCGAGTTTTTTTTACTAAACAGGAGTCTTCATATTTTATGCATGGGATCAGATCTGAAAGGAGAAGATCAACTTAGACTTCCACTTTATTCTTCTAAAACATACTAATTTTTGCCAAAAAGAAGCAAATTGACTAACCACGAGTAGGCTCAGCTCATGTAACACTAACAGACTAAAAGCTAAAAAAATACATAGTCCGTATTTATGACATGACAAGTATATCCCGTCAGTCCCAAAACTTATTATCTCTCGTTTACTTAAATTACTGAATAGTGCCTACGAGATATCATTATACAAATGTTGACTCGCATTAGACATGTTTACATTCTTATTAAATCTATGTACGTATCTTATCAAACAGAAACATCAACATTTTCATACAAGCAGTGCACCAAAGTTGGCTAGTGTGTCTGTACACACTCCGTCAATAGGCAAGTCTATTAGCAAAAATTGTTGCTAATTCTGTTTCTACATTTTTTAACTTTTTATGACCATTGGAGTTTTGTCGTATGATTTGATACATTTATGTTAACCAATGGTAGATATGGAACTCTATGGAAAGTACATCGTTTCTACATCAAAGGTCAAAGCAAAACAAGGCTTGGTTGGTTTACACCATCCAAAGTAGCAATAGGCACACAACTTTTTTCTCTTAATTGCATGGTATGTATGAGTTATTTATTTGCCACATTCCAACCAAAAATGTGTTCATACATCATAAATTTGAAAGATGATACCGATGAAAAACAACATGTACTTACCAAACACAACATAACGCAGGTGTATTGAGAATACGTTCATAAACTCTATGACTTAATTATTATCGTGAAGTAAAACATGAGTATTTATGTACCAATGACCAATATGCGTGTTCAATAAAATACGTTTATGTTTAAACAGGAATATTAATTTTCATAATATTTAACAAACCAAAACAACATGCAATGAAGGAAAGACGACACAGCCGTCCAGAAACCAGATGGATCACTCGTCAATCAGCAAACCCTCAAAAATTGCATTTTGACTTTTGAATGGAAAACAAGAATAATTTACTAACAGGATGATTTGCACAATAAATTTATGTATAAAATTAGGTTTTTATAACTTTGCCGATTCATTATAGTATACTTCTATGAATTAACATAATATATGATGAATCATTCGACGTGGTAGTGATAATCAAGCAGCAGTACTAACCCAACGAGAAAAACACTTGAGTATGTTGAAAGCATTGAAATGATGTCACGGTATCGTTTACAATTATTATTCGTAACCACTCAGACGACCTTTCCCAAAGAAGGAGGCATGCGAAGAAAACATTTAAAAAACAGAAATATACATTTAACTCAAGATGAAAGGCGTAGTATATATATTTGGTGCACTTTGCTCCTTAAAATAACAGTGTCTTGTCCTGCCTAACTTTTAAATTTCGTGAACGTGGTCTTGCGTATAATACTAATAAATAAACTCATTCATACACAACCTTTCGACGTGATGATCGCTTCATGATACACTTAATGTTCAACGTTAGCTTGTTCCCGTGTTTGCCTAGAAGCATAGTATGATGTATGAATCAGTAACATTTTAAATCCTATTTGCATACAGAATGCGAATATCCCATACGTATTTTTATACTTTATGCCCTAGTCTCTAAATTTAAAATCAATAACAGAATGGTTTCTTGACAGCTTTACAGCTTATTTATATTACTTCACCGGTAAGCAGGAACTATTCAATGCTGTTTATATATTCAATATATAGGAAGCGTCAATTTAAACGTGTAACTACGTATTATACTTTTTAATTTTCTTGCGTGGTACATTTCATGTCTTGAACTGGTCTGCGGTCAGTGTCTTCTGTCTGATGATTTCGGGAGGGACTGCCGACACATTTGGTGTTTGGGAGTAGGTTTGCATCCACTAACTCAACGACTGAAGTTTGCTACATGCTTTAATGAGTAGGCTGCACTACATATGTAAGCAAGTTTGTTGCTGCATACTAGCACAACTATTTGTTGATTGACAGCCTAAACGAATGATAATTAAAATCTTTTGTACACACACAATTTAAATCTGCGCAGGAATTGTAAATATGATAACAAGAAGGAAGGTACACTTTTATGAACGAGCAAAATATATAAACATGGTTGATCGCATTGTATGCATTGATGAGAGTAATGGTATCTTTATAATTACAAACTTCTGCCTTTAAGACCCAAGTTGGATCTGCAATAAATCTACTGAAACTCAAAAGCAACTAATAACCAATCCATTGCCTCGTTATTATGCGGAGAGTACAAAGCTGCATGCCTAATTAATGGGCTTTTAAGTGACAATTGTCTCTTCAGCGGCTAAACCATAATTGTACATATTAGGCACACTTCGTGTTTGGTCTCTTCAATCTTCAGTGCTAATTTACGTATGATGTGTCACCATTAATTTGCGTTGGTGGGTTGTTAATAAAAACAAGGGAAAATGTGGGTTTTTCAACCAGAAAAACATAATCATTTGCCACTTTTAGAATCAGTTCAGGACACAAAGTCACTACACTATATACCAACATATCATTCACAGCGGAGCTTAACCAGTTGCACAAAACACTTGCCTATTTATGGAATTCTCTTTTACTTTCATGCACGCTTGCATTCATTTTATGCCTTGTATGCTCTGTTTAGTTGGATGATGATGATGATGAGCGAGCAAACTTTTCTCATCTCCAGAAACCGTATTCTAAGAACTAAAAGGAAAGTTTTTCGATTGCCCACTCGCATTCCATTCCGACCAACTCGAAGTCAAAAACGATGTTAGTAAGATGAAAAGTATGTGTGTAAGGCACAGGCAGACAGGGGCAAGCCTCTGGCCTAATAACATATTCAATTTGAGCCCTCTTCGTTTTATCATATCCGCCTCATCCCGATTTATTTGTCTCCTATCTCTAGCTCTCTTCCATAGTAAACAAGAATAGAAAAAAAGTTGATCAATGATCCTCCTTAATTAGATGCAGCCGTTTTAAGGCCCGTTTCTGACGTAAATCGCTCAAAATTTGTTTTACACAGCCTACGTGAAACATGGATAAGCCACATCCAAGAAAAATAAATATGGTTATAAACATATTTGTCTTATGTTTTAAACGTGTAAGACGAGATGGTTAATTTGGAAAGCATTACGATAGCCTTAAACAAAAGTTGTTTTCATGCAGCTCATCCCCAACTAAAATATTATTTTTTCTCTCGAAAAATCTCCATATTGCAGTTAATTGCTGACTAGCCTTGTAAAAGATCACTCTTGCAGCCAGTCAACTGGAATTAGTGAGAGTAGGACTTCAAGTTTTAAGTGGATGATACTTGATGACAAATGACAATACAAAAGAGCACGTCGTCAGTCAGGTATATAAAGCATAATGCCAACAGCGGCTCCAGGGTTTCTTAACCAAAAATTGCGGAACTCCCTGGTGGCCATTTCTTAGAATTATTTCTTAGAAATAATTGTGTGCTGCAGGTATATAGCCCGATTTGATATTCTACAAATAAGGAAAAAGTGATCTGACACTGCTCTGGTTATCAAGCAGAAAGAGATAAGAGCACATTTGCCATGAACTCATTCGCTCATTCCCCCAGGCCTTCTGCCAAGACCAAGACCTTAATTCTGATTCCCTGGAACATTTTTCCATTTGATGTTTACATTACTAACACAAATGCTACAGGATGAGTGAAAGGTGAGGCAAGACACCGTTGGTTATCGTGGGATTTCAGTGAGTTTGCAATATGATGCATAATTTATTCACGTACGCGTACATTATGAAACCACGTATCTCCATAACCATATTTGACACTGCGACTCGCGGAAAAGTTATTAGTTCATGTGGGTGGTAGGCACATGTACATATGAATGATTTACGCTTTAAAATGCATGATATTTTACACTGTTATAAGATCATACGCAGGTGTAATACAAGGATATATTTTAACAATGTCTAAGCTCTTGTCAGTCCCCTTTTGATTATATGCATTATCATTTTTGGTCCTCTTGAGCATTACCTTTCTCTACCCAAGCAGTCACCTCTCTTCTCTTTTTCAAATTTTGAAGGGAATCAAAAGAAGTAAAGTAACTCGTGTGTTCACCACTACATTTTTCGTCAATCTTATGTATATTTACTTAGATACTCAGGTCACACTACACTCACCTACTTAAGATACGCTACGTTCGAGCTTTTCGGACTTACTTATTATTCATGAAGATTTGCAGAGAATGGGTAGGATGACGTTTGGGATGCTAAGTCACTTAGATCGTACGAAATAAAATAGAGATTACTTTACTTTCCGCCTCTCCACCTTTTCATGTTCATGGCTAACACTTTCCACCGGTTCGGCTTCCTTTCCTCTGATTTGCTCTTCTATCTTGTCTTGTTTGAATAATAAATTGAACGACTAATGCAAGCACTTCTAACACGAAAATTAGGGGTTTTCCTGCACCTGCACCTCAACACTTTATAATCACGATATGTCAACATTAATTCCTCTTCCGAAACATTCGCAAAGTAAAATATTGAGGCAAAAATGGATCAGGATTTCGATTTAGCTGCCTCTCTGGTTGATGTATGATGATGATGTCCCATCCATGTCGCATGAATGTTTGATGGGAAACAAAAACATTTCTATTCCACGAGATATTCAGAAATACATGCACTATAATTCCCTTGTGAGGTTTTCCGTGTTTTTATATCAGGTAAAGACTGAATAATTTGGCACACGATTGCACGCACATTTCCACAAAAACCTTTTGCCAGTTTATTACATGTATTTCATTCAAATTTTACTCTCACGTCTGTCATTTTTAGCCTGACTGACGTTGTACAATAATCCGATGAAAAATCACATAAATGCAATGTTATCTGTATATTTCATTTGCACTAACGCGAAAATGTTGACAAATTGTAAACTTATTTCGTTGCAAATTCCTGGATTGGATCCGTCACTCAGTCACTGCAAGCAGACATACAACGCATTTAAGATTATTGAGGAGCTACTTTTATAGTATACTAGCACAGCAATAACGCACTACCAAACGTAAGGATGGATATGCTAGCAATTATGTTTTTCTCGGTACAAACAATGTTTTTGTTGCATGTCAAACTTTGTAGGAAATTACGAACCCTGTTTGTTGTCAAGAACAGGAGGAAGCTGGTCTTTGTGACATCTCTCATTATAATTGTTTCGTGGACAAATGAACGATGCACATATACAAAAGCAAGTGAAGGTTGTTTCTTCAATTTCCATCACATTTTTACGCGTTATATAAGTTGTTTTTTGTTGTTAAACCACCTTCACGAACTTCAAGCCACGGCTTGAATCTAGCATGTCGGCAAGATGCCAACTTATTACGGTTTTTTAAGAAAATTGTGTTCAAAATATTTGGGACTAGGATACAATATCTCAAAGTGTTTGAAATTCAAGGAGGGGGTAAACTTCTCAAAATGTCTCGCAATGACCTACGCTTTAAATTAAAATTTGATAGAGTTTGAAAGTACAAATAATGTTTACATTTGAATTCGCACGATACTACTAGCATGTACCACGATGCTCAAAGTTTTTGTGTCCTCAACTGTCAAGTCGGTTGCATTGAATTCAATTTCATTCAGCACGCTTTAATATTTATTATGCACACAGTACTGGCAAGCGAACAAAAGCACTCAACCCATTAGCACTAGACATGCAACTTGTAAATCCTTAATAAATTTAGTCCGATGTTAGCAATGTGCCTCAACCTCCTCCTCATTATTTCAGTGAGGAAAGTTATTTTCCCGTCTTTGAAAAAGTTGGAAAGTGGTATATACAGGCCGTGAATTTTCACTCGGATAAACTGATGCAGAACATGTATTAGCGTAAAAGTAAGCGGTTTTCTTGGGGTAATGGTATGAAATCCCAAAAAAATGTTTTCCTGAACTTTTTCATTACAGAGTTGTGTGCGATATGAAATCACAAAAACTTCTTCACAAATAACATTTTAACAGATTAAATTTGAACTTCTTATATGCAATGTGTCACAGACAGAAAACAAAACAGACATAAATTGGTCATAATATAAACACAACAGGTAGAACACTGGAAGTCTATTGTTTATCTCTGCATGCTAAAATGCATGAGCTAAGACTTGCGAGAATAAGGAATATCATATTTTGCAGAATGATTCCACTGGCTCAGCTCAAGCTCGTTCAGCAACTCAGCTTCCGATCTTCACTCGCCAGAGTTTTCTGGGCAAATGCATGGATGCAAATGTACGCACATGAACTGAGCTGCTAAAGTTTTGTACGAAATGTAAAGCAAAAGCCGTTTTGCGATATGCTCTTCTTCTTCAGCAGCGTCTGCATCATGATGGGCAGTCGTCGTATACTCATACAGCATTGCTGAATTAATGCCAATGCCAGCATGGTGGCTGCTGCTGTTTGTTGCTCTTATTATTGACGAGGAATACTACAGCAAAAGAAAGATTCCGTACTCATTGGGGCAACTGTGAGCTGAGCTGCATATCACTATCAGTTTGCTTGCGGAATTGTTGGCCAAACAATATAGCAGATTTTATGTATTATGACCGTATGTTCATCATCTTATTGCCTTAATCATGTTATATTATTAGGTTAAGCAGCTGCATACTGGTGATTTTTTACGAGAGTAAGTTCAACTTATCTGTAGTAGTAAAAATAGTAGACACTGTATTATCACGCTCATATATGAATGAACCAGATACCCTCAAAAAGCAAACTGTTTTAGTTTGGTTGGAGTCCAAACTCTGGGCATTCGATACTCAATTTGGTATCTGATGTGGTATTACTACTGATACTGACCATTACGTTTTGTACACAGTTTCACAAACCCTGACTGTGGGCTGTTAGCGACAGACTTTGGAGGTATTCATCACACGCATTGTTGAAACCCATCCTTCCAGTATCCCATGTATTTTTTTCTTTTCTGCTCACAGTGTAATCCTTTAATGTACCCTGCAGTAATATTCTCCACATAGTGTTTTTTGCGATCCCCTGGATAGACAAGAAAAACAGCAAGTAAGCAACTTCAGCTATTATCGTAACTTTATTCCTGCCCTTCCCCAGTCCAAACTATTGCATCAGACGCACTACAGCATATCGATGAACTGAGAGCTTACACAGTTTGTTGTTGAGTTAGGCTGATTCGATATAGGATTGATGATTAGTATTCTCGAATTCTTCTGCTCAAGATTTCATTAACTTAAGCTGCTTAGCTGGAAGATTATCTTTATCTTCTCTACCTCTGGAGGCTCAAATATGCACACAACCGTATGATAAGAAAACCACATCTTCATAAATATAAGTACTTTCATCCTGATATCAGAGGCATGTAGTATGTATCAGCGATTAAAGCTGGGACTGCCAAATCAGTTTACCAACACCAAACAGAATGCTAAAGATTCTAAAATTTCATGTGCATAGGTCATAGAGTAAGTAAGTATTATTCAGATTGTGGTACACGGGTAGCTGCAATGGAAGTTTTAGCAGTATACTTGCCAATTTGCATGTGCAAACATGAAACCATGAAAGCAACTTTCCCGGTGGAACACTAAAATAGTAATTAAAATTTAGATGAGTGGTCGCGGTTACATGCGTTTTGGGGGTTTACTTACAATTCTGCTCTACTAACATACTCTAATAAGTTTGGCTCTCGTCTTTGAAATCGAAACATGTGTATTGTAGTTCCATTCCGTAAGCCATGGATCTCAATCATGTGCACACAAGATCCTGGTCATGACTTTCTGAACGTGACTTCACATCAAACATAGAACATGACGGCAACATAACATGCATGAATGAATTGATAAGACGAACTTATAGAAAACTCAAATACCCAGTTTTGTCTAGTGGTTTTTGTCGTTCACATTTTCAGCGTAATGCACCAACTAAACTACACATAAAGTAACAACCTTACTACGTACCTATATAAGGATAAATCATTTCAGCTTAATAATATAAACATGTCTTTTTTCAAGGTGACCAATTTGCCTATCAATTCTTTTCTATATGAACTGCATATATGGAATATGGTTGGATTGGGTTGTCAGTCAAATGGTGTAAAGCGATGTGTACATAAACCTCTTGAATTTCTGTTAGGGCAGAGAAAGCGGTAGCATTAAAAGTAATTCAATTGCGTCACACGAGAAAGAAATTGGATTTGGATTTGATTATACTAGTGACAGTCAGATGGACGGATGTATGTCCACAAAGAACTAACGAAGAAAATATTTGCAACTTTACAATGCTTTACATTTCTCCTACAAATGAAGCCAACATCACAAAACTGTAGTTGTGGTTGAAAAGTAAGGAAGGAAGCTGGCTTTTCAAGTTTTTTTACAGATACCAGTAAAAGCTTTCCATGAAAGCAGATATGCTTTCACTTTCGTTGAACGTTGTGTAATCTGGCCTCGGGATACGATGTGATGACCAACACGAGAAAATGCTAAGCATCTTTAAACAGAGTGCCTCAATGTTTTAATTCCGGTTAAGTGAACTCGTGAGTTGATAATACGAACAATCATACATATTATACTTAAGAATGCATATAGTAAGTCTATGGCATAAATATAAACAATATACTATGGACCTGTCAGCTCACAGAAGCAGCTATAAAATACATACACAATATGCATGCTATATGACCAGCAAAAAACCGTTTTTCAGTTCCATCTCCATAACGTATTCTGGTCAAGTAAGCACGAGAAAACACAATAAGCCGACAAAGGCAAACCAAATAACTGTGGAAAGATCTACAAACCATAAAACCCAAGTTGAGACGTGCATTATTGCGTTGGCCTTTTCCTCTGAAATCTTAAAGCCTGGGCTGGCCGGCTCGTTTACAAAGCGAGCAAAGAATATTTGATGACAATCAAGCTGGAATTGGAATGAAAGAATCGTTGGATTATTGAAGACGTTTAGGTGTTAGAACAGTGTTAAAATAAAAGTCCATGAGCAAATGTGCTCTTTTTGCAAATCACTAAACTGGTGCAAATTACGAATAAGCGCAATGCATAAGAATAAAATTCCATCTCCAATCTTTCAAAGCATGCTTGCCGGATCACTCAAGCTAGAGAAAGTCACGTCTGTGTCTGTTGCATGTTTTTAGTCAAACTTCGTCCAAGATACTAACGAACCGAAATTATCAGCATCGTAAATACCACTGTGGTTTTGGATGACCATACTGAGTAACTTTTACCCGACCCTCGTAGTTTGCATACGTATAGCTGATGCTTGAGATCTAGCCGATGGAACGTAATATGTTAATATATTTTATTAGGCTTTATTCTTTCTCTTCAAGTATAAGTCCTTATTTTATTTTAAATGGCAGCAACTGTTGTGGGGCATTCGCTTACGAACTTAAAACTAGGAATCCATTCATGAATAAAGTATTCCATTGAATTGAGAACATGAAAGCAGTTATTCATGAGTTATAAATAAGTATTGCAGTCATGCATTCTATCCGTCTCTGTTTTTTGTAAAGACGAATGTGTCAAAACGGAAGAAACTCAAAAGATATTCCATCATACAAATTCTCCGTTCTTCTTGAATCCGACCGAGTTCCGCTTCTTCGACCTTAGTAAATAAGATGCTGTTTTGTTTTAACATAAATGCATCAACTAACAGAAGAAATCTACAATGACTTTGCCGAAGTTTCGGCAAGAACCCACATGCCGTTGCATTGCAAGTTTGCTTTCATCTATCCATAAAAATATATAAATGTACTACTTATGCAAACAAGCTGAGTCTCCATCATATTGATCCAGTTTTCCCTTGTAAAGATCACTGGAATCTTCTTTAGCCTTCCCTCTGTTAAGCTGCAAGCCATAAACATTCAATGCTTTCTGGATAAAGATTTTTGTGAGCTGCAGAAAAAAACTGATGCTTGAAAAAATGAATGCGTTAGTAAGTATTATGCGAAAAAAAACTTGAAACATTAAAATCCTACCTTCACCATCACGGATTTACAGTGCGGAAAAGTTTGTAAGTCTGGGAAAACATTCCATAATTTGAATTCAAATGTGTACGTATTCATTAAATTTTTTATATAACTTACTTCAATCGAGAGTGTCAGAAGATCGAACGAGACACTTGCACAACCAGTTATGAAAAAAAATACGTGTACAGTAATAAAAACGAAGTACTAACCAGTTCATATTTGGTTAAACTAAATAAAAGCAAGCAGAATGGTGAAATTGAAATTGTGTGGTATAAATACATGTATAGATTATATCTTCGTAATCATCATGGTATGTATAATTATGCTAATTACGAACATGTATGATTGAATTTAGTTTTCAAGCTAAAGGACAAACTTACACTCTAAAAACTCAGTTTGAGTAGAAGTTTTATCTTTCATAAACCCGAAAGAAAAATAAGGTTTTTATGTTCTTGATAGCGATATTCGATGTCACAATGTGCAATGCCAATCAGTTCAAGTAAAAAAAATTCGTTTAAAATCTCTATCATTCATAAATTAAAAAATCATCCAATGAATAATCAATAATTTTCATGTTAATAGTTGAACAGCTTATTTACTTAACACAGAAATGTGGTAATAATAGTTTCGTTACACACTTAATACTTCTATGTAATAATATAGTCGTAGTATCAATGAAATACGGCAGGTCATGTTTCGATTCAATGCTTTCATTTAATATGATATCTAGTGTTTAAACAGTAAACACAACCAGAAATGAGTCTACCACAATAAATCTTGCAATAAAACTTACAACATTCATGAAAAAATCAATGCTGTCAATCAATCAATGAAAGGCATTTTAATATCAGGTATTGGATTTATTTTTTTTAAATAATTTCACTCGGCTGGAATTTGGCATTCTTCAATTTTGCCATCACAAGGAAAGTACACCTTGAACGAAAAGTCAGTTTTGACGAAAGAGCCCTGAAACGAAAAAATAAGAAATAAAAGTTTGTTTTTACAGCGTTTGACAAAAGTAACATGTAAAAACTGAACACCTACCGGATTCACAAATGTACAGTCTAAATTGGTCACGGAGAAAGGATCTGCTTTATCTCCAATTAAAACGAGATCCGGTAAAGGATACAAAGACATAGCATGACCATAGCTCCAATAGATCGGACATACATGCATGGGTAACGGACACAAATTTCCTTGGCCAATTACTGTTGAAACAAACTGAAGAAATGAAAAGATATAAATATGTAAACTATGTAAACACATAACTTGTTAATTTGAAGAAATTTAAATATGGAAACTTGCAAGCTTACGTGATGCGCTATATTGCCTGCTGAGGGAAAGTACAATGAGTTTCTGTACATCTTGGTCATAACATCTTCTCTAAATATCACAATCTCCTTTGTACAGTATTTGATTCGTAAAGGATTTGATGAAAATACGACATTCTTTACTTTCTCCCGGAGTAGGCCTGTAATACAATCTGCAAAAGGTGGTCTGTAAAATTGGAATGCAAAACAGTTTTCATTTATATTGTTTCAATGGATACAGGTGCAGTACTACAGATCGGAATATCTTGTTTTAAAAAACATATCTAACCTTGGAAATATATTTACAAACCCAGGGTCTGAAGGACCAGGCAAAAATACGAATTGTGAATTGTCATTAATGGTTTTGAATTCACTAATAATATCTCCTAAGGTGTTAAATTGGTCGCGCAAGGTTTTCGCACTTTGTGCTCCGTGGGGTTCGGCAAGAAAGTTTCCCATGAATATGAACAAAGTGGGAGGACTGTCCGCGTATCCATCAAACAGGATTTTCAATTTATCCATGACCTGGAGGAGTTGTAAAAAGCAAGTTCACTTAATACCTCGGATGTGATTGAAACAGTACTCATGAATGACAGTCCGTTTGTCCCGTAACAAATTATTTGACTCAAATTAATCATCATATTATATCACAATATCACACACTTACCGTCACGTTATCCAGGTGTACATCAGAAAGTATAACGAATGTTGCGCCTTCATTTTCCCTCTCTAATATTTCTAACCGTTCTCGATTAGCATGGGTAGATGGTCCACCAAAAAAGTTAATCGCTCCAAAATAACTCCTGTAATGATGAGCGATTTATGTTTAGAACCGTTGCAGTTGATTTAAAGAAAAAAATTACATGTGAAATGTGAATAATAACACATACCTAGTAACAGATGCTGATTCGGGAGGTGGCAATCCAATAGCACTTATATAGAAAACTTTATCTTGGTAGTGTCCTTCTGCCAGTACAAAACAATTTTCTGTGTACAATCCTGTATGAAATTTTGCTTCAGACAAGTCCAATTCTACGCTGCCAGTAACATCTTCTAAATAGTACTTCCCTTCCACAAGCTGAGTAATCATGCCCAAGATAATTAAATCAGTCAATTTGGAGGAGGATCCAATGAGGAATTCTACAGCCTTCAAATTGTACTTATCCCTTCGATCTTCCCTATCCACGCCATGAACTTGGGGAGCAAAAAGTTCGTGATGGAGCGTACGTTGAAGGAGGACGGAATATCTAAGGAAATTATAAGACAACATAGAAAAATATACAAGAATATTATGGAAATTCAAAATTTATTTAATATACTATAAGCAATAATTTTTTTACCTTTCTCTAAATAGTGAACCTTTGTCAGTGGCATCACTAAACAGGGCACATTGCTTGGAACACGACATGAACTTCTTTTTGTCGCTATCATATTTAAATCTTGGCACGTCAAAAGCACTTATGAAGCTCAAAATTTCTCCTTGGTTTTCCAATTCACCTCTCCCACATTCCTAAGATTTTTAACAAACATACAGTTAGTTATCAGTTATATTAGACAATAATTATTATTCAAGCCAAAACAATACAAATATACTCCAATAAAGGTCAAATCTGTTAATCTTACTTTAGCAGCGTTCTGAATTATATCTTTGGTTATCAAACTCTTGCTCAAAGGGGCCTTTTGTACAGTGTCAATCAATCTTCCTAACCAGATTGTCTGTTCTTTTCCTTGAAGTGGCGACAATATGCTGATCAAATAGTCTGTTGCTTCACTAATATTTAATAATTAAACACAAGCATTGACAATTAAATGAAACTGATAGAATTTACATTCATCGTCATTTATCAAGTTTTAATATCCTAAATCAAAATTTAATACTATAAGATACCTGTTGATCCTCAGCCCATTCAGCTTAAAACCGGTTGAAATTTGTTTCCGCAGAATCTCCGCCATGATTAATGATTAAAATAATGTCAGCACATCCACCAGCTTTCAAATTCACTACTTCAGAACCTGCTGGCAACACAGAGTAACACATTTAAAACACTTGAATGACTGACAAAGCTAAATGCACCTCAAAATCACACCATCATCATCACCTGTCGGTTTTACTTACCAAGCTCCTATAAAATGAAAAGTTTACTCCAGCAATATTAACTTCAGCTAGCTAACACCATAATACGAAGTAACAATTAAATCACAGGACATTCATTGTAAAATCAAAGGAAATTACTTTCATGCAGTTTCCCCAACTTCATTCTGTATTGCTTTGTTTACAAATGTATTCCCGTGCGCCAAAGCTCTCCGCTGCTCCCGGTATTTACAACAAAGTGTGAGACCCTCAATGGCTCTTGGCTGGTTTTTGAGTCATTTTTTTCTCGCAGCAAGTTGCGACGCAAGTGTGCTTTTTGCTCACAAAACTGGTGAAATTTACCGATCGGAAAATGAATGGTTATGTTATGGATATGCATGCATGTCTTTAATTTTTTACATGAAAAACAATTTTTGAATGAGATTATTTATTGACAATAATGTATCGTTGTTGCATAAAAATAACAAAGAACAGCGAAAAAATATGTTATATCACTATTTATTAGTCGAAATGGAGCACCCTGGAAGGATCAAGGGAGTCAGAGCCGGGATCGGGATCACAACTGCATGGAAATGACGTCTTTAGTAAATCTGACTCCCAAAGAGGTTCTGCGTCTGTGTGTGGTTTTCCACTGGGTGGTGAAGGATGAAGACGTTTAGCAAAGACTGGAGGAATTCCAATGTCCATTAGTGCTTCTCGGGTAAGGTGTTTAAGGTTTTTGTTGTAGCGGAGGAGAAGGTCCCAGCAGATTTCTTTTAAGGTGGGGATTTTGAGCCATATTTTGAAAACTTTGTTAGTCCTCTCACCCCTTTTAATACTTGTTACACCTCCGAACAGATACATGCAACCTTCTGAGGTCAAGCTCGCAGCATGAAAAGATAGTGGGGTAGGTATTTTAAGGGGAAGGAAATGCCACTTTTTGGTAGGAATATTGAACCTCCAAATGTCATCGTAGACAGTCTGATTATTACATCCTCCACAAATGTAAACGTCATCCTCCATTTGAACGGAGCTGAAACATTTTCGTCTTGCTGGGTATACTACGGAGGTTTCCGGGTCGTCAACAGATTCACCTCCTTGTCCGGTTACGATTGGGGTAGATTTTGTCATGACTTTTCTCCATTTTCGAGTTTCCAAATTGAATATTGGTACTATCTTCAAAGCAAAGGCACTGGTTGCCGTTCCCCCTCCAAATACATATATGTTCTTCCCGTCAAAAGCAACTTCGTGACGGTATCGAGGACTAGGTTCAACTGAGTCGCCTGTGCAAATATACACAGCTTCCCACGTTTTTGTGGGGAGATGCAGCTTGTGCACATCCATTGAAAATTCGAAGCCAGTGGTGCCACCAATGACGTAGATACTTTTTCTAGCTTCGTCCAGCACGACTGCTTGTCCATATTGAGGTTTAGGAGGTTCCCCAAATGTAGAGACCTTTTCCCACTTCAAACTTCTCAGGTCACAGGTGTGAAGCTCATTGGATGTCGACTCCCCAAATACGACTCCAGTTCCACCAAAAACGTGCAAGAAATTTCCGTGAAGAATCGCACAATGTGATGCCACCTCTGTGTGAGTGTTGTCCACAGCTTGTAGATACTTCCAACGTTCATCAGCAAAATTGAAACACCACAACTCTTCAAACAAACGCTGCTCAATGCTACCGTTCGACTCAGTTCTGAGGTATCCCCCGTATGCATACATATTGGCGTCATCACAAACGGTTCTATGTCCACTCCTAGCTTCAGGGCCAGATAAAAGACAGATGTGATTCCCGGGCAAGGGTTCGACCTTCACTTCTGAAAATTCAAGAGGTTTGAAGCCGAACGTTTCTTCCTTTTCCGGAACTTCATCCATTGTGATTTGAGATTGGCTTCTCCAGTACTGTTGTAATAGGCGTCCAATACTTCTACTTCGTCTGAAAATTGACAAAAGCACCAAAAACCATGTTAACTTTTTGCTATTTGAAAAACGGAACTTTACTAGGAAAAGGCCCGTTGAGATAGTTATTTGGGATACACCAATCGATTGGAAATTTGGTTCTGAGTAATTACCTGTAACTGATGCGTTGCGGAAACACGTTTATTTTTAAAAAATCAGTTTCATAACTAAAATGTCTCGTTTTTGTAACCCTGTACATACATGTACGTACATTTTTGTCATATTCCATAACCAAATTGCCTAACCTAACCCAATGGTTTAAAGGTGCAACAATGCCCTGTTGGGCTGAAACGGAGTGTGATTCCGCAACAAATGAATAGCAGCTATTGTCTCCCAATCAAATTTCCAGTTGATTGGTGTATCACTTATATCTCTATCTCAACGGGCCTTTTCCTAGGATGTAGGAATATACCTGAAAAACTTCCATCTGTCATGCAGAAATTATGAATAACTTACCTAGAAACAGATATCAGGCGCAAGAAAGCTTCTCTGACAATTAACTTCAAGATAAGTACGATGTATGTCAGCATATCAATAAAACATCTGGTCAGGTAGAATGACTAATTTGAGATAATTACCACAGTGAATGTGACATTTTCTTGAATAAACCCCATGATCTTATAAAACTTAATTCATATACAATGAGGACAAACGGGTAATGCAGTGTTAGTGCTTATTGTTTTAAGGTCACAATTAAAACCGCTCAGTAGTTTGCAATTTCTTCTCCGATTTGAATATCTTAATAGGGCTAACACAAATGTAAGCGACATGTGATTTTGTTTTAGTGTGTTAAGATTAATGTTAAATACCGCTGTAAACGGCCACAGCTGCCGTACTCAATGCGATGTATCACTTCAGACTGATCTTCAGTATGCCTATCTATACAGAAAACTGCGTGTGTGGTACTAATACATTCACATGCAGTTCTTGTGTGCTTCCAAACTTGAATTTGCGTAATCGGATTTTGAGATATGCTTTATTCTGTGTTTTGTATCTCCTCAACCTCAACCTTACAGAACGTTTTAAAACAATGACCAATTTCGGATTCAGTGCCATTTCATCATTTCCTTTTGAGTGTTATGAAATTTATTGGTTTGAAATTATTATTGGGTAAAGTTTAGAATCAACTCTAACGCAATGACCACACCACGGGGCAATCATTAAGCCATTGTATGACACACTCATGAAAATAGGGACTTGCTACTTTTATACCATGAATGATATTACTAAAATTTTAAGTATCGACATTCAGCATATATCTTGGTAGTCTATGTACATAATTATTGATGTGACTTGACCATGGATTTAATCACCCTAACCAGGAAAAGTAAGCCGGAATTTAAGCCTGATTTTCATTATAAAAGCATTAGTTTTACTAGTACGCAGTTTTTAAGCGTTGGAATCATGAATCCAACTTGCATCGATAAATGCATAAAAATATATGAATCCGCAATACACGTGCAATTTTGCATAGCTTTCATTATACTTCGAAGCTTTAATAAATACGTCGAACGAAGATGCATAGTATATTACTATTATTGTGTAGTAGTTTAACACTTTAACGTCATTGTCGCCTGTTCATCAAACTGACTAAGGTACCAGAAAAAAGGTGATATAATAGGAGAACAGTTTATGAACAAAGCATGGTTGTGATAAGGTGTTGACACTACCGCACAAGTAATATGCTTAATTTCGTGCAAATCCTTACAAAAATATAGTAATGGTTAATTTGATTCGATAATGCACAGAATATCATTCAAACCTGCTGCATAGTCATAGCTAGTGTGTAAGTTGGACACTCAACTTACATAAGGTCTTGAAACGAAACCAGGTTATTATCTTGTCAGTTTTGCTCTGCTTTACTTGCTTTATCTATTGAGATGTAAGATTTAACTAACTACTACTACTATTATACCATTCACATCATGTCTTATAAACTACCCGTACACAATGTGCATGTAGAAAGTATTTTGCACTGGCTTTTGTCGTGTCATGTATGTCGTGATCGTGATGGCTTTTTCTGTGAATTGAGCCAACAGTCACCAACAATGCATGCATGCATCAAAAATGCTTATATACTACTACTACTCACAGGTGGTTGAAGTAAGTAGGTATATCTCAGAAAAAAATACTTGTTTTCTATGCCTTTCTGTTTTCCAAAATCCTTGATGCATTTACACAAGTAAAGGATTAGATGCGGTCTTAATGCTTATCCAATGCCTGTCAGTCTACTATATTGTAGCTGTAGTTCTACTAATCACAATCACCGAGAAGTTCTTCAGTTCAGACAAGACATGTGATATGATGCAGAAATCAGTATTCATTAAAAAAAAGTACTCAAAAGTCACCCTTCGACTCAAATGCATGCGAGCTAAACTGGCATTTGAATGCACCATGATGCAATCTGCAACATTATTGTTGGATGAATGCAATCAAAAATAGATCGTTGCATTTCGTGTCTGCGTGATGTCTCTTTATTCCTTTGATACATGAATTTAGTAAGGTTTGTGAAATATGTATTGAACCAAAGCCACAACGCTGCTAAAATACAATAATAACACTGCTAGTCTATGTGTTTCATTTCATTAGTTTTATGATTTCATCTAATAAAACTTGGCTACTAAAAATATCTTGCTAACTTTGGTTGGATGAAGTCCATAACATCTTCTGCAATGCATCATAAATTCAGTAAAAAAATCTTCATCGATGAGTACGATACGAATCTTTAAATGAAACAAAAAGTGATATAGTTTACTCCTCTACGTAATTCTCAAATGCGCAAATACCTCTTTTAGCAATATATTTTGGGCAGAGATTGTAAAAGGTTTTAGTCAGAAGACGCCTTTTAACGAGAAACGTTGTTTGATGATAAGCAAAAACAAGTTAAAATCTCCTACTAATTTGACAAATATGCCAAAGATTGCTGTTGCTAACTCTTCCTATGTGGTTTATGGTCTGGTCTGCGATGCCCCATCATGCATGCAGGTATCTTATTACTGACAGACGTTTTTTCAACTCGTTTTAAAAAAAAATTTGGGCTGGTTACATACATATTTTATTGACAGATCCCATTAAGTTGGTAATACCATCTTGAACTGTTTGTCTAACCTCTGTCGCATATTATGGAAATTATGGTGACCTTTGAGCTCTGTGACGCCTTAGTACGGGTTAATACTAAGAAATCAGTTTTGCATATCATTTTTTCCTATGATTTACATGTATACATAACACGGATTTAATCAATTGGTTTACTTGCGACAAGTACTAAATGACAGTCGTACCCGACGCTTGTCTGTATTCATTACAAACATACTTTTCCATCATGCATTTACTTCGGAGCTACGGACGTATTTACCAAGCTCTTTTTCTTGGAATTGTTTTTCATTTTCCAAAGTCAACATTCCAACAAGAACATCTCCCAGAGATGCGTTTATTTATTTACGTAAGCGTAAATAAAGATTTGCGTCAAATTGAATTCGAATGGATAAATCTGCGTTGATTACAATGGGCTGTGCGATATTCTAGTATCGTGCTTATTTTAAAAGAGTAAGTTTATTTTATTGCTCCAGTAGGCATTTTCTTAGACTCAACAATGAAACTTCTAATATTGTAAAAATATTAAACTTTACAAGATGCAAGCATTCAACAAGTAACAAAACCTTTACCACGATAATCTGTACAAATTGTGCATATATGCGCATTATGCTGTGAAAATATATATGTATATATAGTATGAGCCTTTACGGATCACATACGTACTATTATTATATGCACCATTGTTGAATGCCTAAAAGATGTTTCATGCATATAAACAAAGAGCATTAGTAGAGGCAGCAAAGGGTTGGTTAGGCATAAACATTTGCTTTAAAAGGTATGCACAGGTAAGATCTAATATAATATGCAACAATACAGGGAGGGTTGTACACAATGTGCTTCGTTTGCATGCATATATGACTAGGAGCATGTTCAAAAGTGTTACTAGCCAAAGCTAACAATTAGAATACAGGTGAGTCAAAAGCAGTTTGAATACATAATACGACTAACTCAAACACATGTGTACCAGCACACTATAATTTCTTTCTTTGCTAATGTATAGCAGAGTATGCATTTTTTGTTACCCAAATCACAAAATTGTGGGAATCAGCATTCACTCTATTTTCAAAGTTAATGAGCACACGTACCTGCCCCAGCATTATATGACGGATTTGAAATGAGAAAATATAAATAAAGTTTCCTTCTGTGTGTGAGTCAGAATGGTTACATGTAAATCAAGAAAACATTAAGAACTTGTATATAAAAGATAATTTAGCTTTGCATGCATTGAATTTCACGTTTTGTGTTTGACTCATGTTTCTTGGTAGTGTGTTCATGCACAGTAGATGCAGCATTACAATACAACAATTAATAATCATCTTGCTTTAGCATCCTCTCTTCTATCTCTCTTGCCCGTGCGCTCATTCTAGCCTGTTATACAAGCTTATTTGGCATCATGCAATGTTAAATGCTCTTATATGGGCTGCAGCAAGCAAATAATTGAAGCCCCATCATCTTATTCTCACAGTCAGTTGGTGTATGGTACTGCTGCCACCACCATCGACAGCGGCTTGCAATAGTCTGAAACTTTTCTGAAACTAAACTTTTTCATTTTGTGCATTAACGCCAACAGAAGGTATCGCTTTTTCGTGCCTTTTTGCAAACTGCAAAATTGCGGATATTTCTCCCTTTATGTTCACTATCCGTCGATATTAGTTCTATGCTACTACTTCTAGTGACTGAGTCCTGGTAGTGAAAAATTTATTGACCAAGTGCCATGCGGAATTGCAGATTGGTGTGTGAGTGATCAGTGATTTTTATTACAAGTTATCTGCATTCTATGCAAATGAGACTTGACTCGTGTCTTGTATGAAACAACTCATTTTAATAGGACATCCTGAATAAAAAGGAACACACATTTGATGCCACAACAGAAAAGCAAAGATACGCTTTAACTTTATGCAACGTAGAGATACAAGCGCAAACTGTGGGATTGCTTCCTTTTTCTGACTTCATATACAAGTGCCCAATTCTCATTTATCTTGTCATATATCTGAGATCAGTCAGTCGTCTGTTGAACGACTTCCGTAATGATGAGGAACAATGGGCTTCTCAAGTGGTCTCTCCACAAGAACAAGAATGGATCCAATAATGGTAGTATTTTAAAACATAACCCTGTTATATTATTTGTATTCTATTAGTTATTAGTATATGTGCAACAGACACCAGTTGAAAGTGAGAGGAAAAGTGGAATGTTATCGACAGTAGGAATCTATAAACAACTTATTTTAGCACTGGTTGGGGAATTCCGATTTCCTAAATAATGCTTGGAACTTCCTTAATTCTGATTCAAATCTTATAATAACCTCTGGAATTAAAAAAATTAATGAGTGAAGCATCAAATTCCTTCGTGTTCATCCTAACCATATCTTCGGGTAAATCAAGTATCCTGCTATCTGCTCTAAATCAAGATCAACTTCATCGTTAATTTTTTTAACCAATTTTAAACACGCGCTTTAGGAATTTCTATTAGTGTTATTTGTTATTCAAATGAGTTTGTTGTTTGGTCAGATAATTACTGCTCCTTTTGAACAGAGACTACTGCTTTTAAAATTCCATTGCAGTTTGTTTGTCTTAGGAAGCAGACAAGCGTTCAATTCTGAGACGTGTAGACTTGCAAGATTCTTTTGAAGACATGAAGAAATGCCATTTCACAATATGACCTAGGATCAAAATACGTGTGTCCACTCATAAAACCCCAAAGCACATTGCATCATGCATAATAAGAAAGTATGAATGTAAATACCTGTGTGTGGACCTATATCTTCACCTTGAAGTCCACAACTTTCAAAATACGAGATGATACCTTCCTGAAGGCTTTCAAGAGGGCTTTAAATGCAATCATCCATGAAATACTACGATGCAATAGCACAATACAATACAATTTGAACGGGTGCAATATGAAATTTAACCAAATGTACGCGACCCGTTCAGGCTCATTGACTTTGCTGATAAATACTTAAATTTTGCAAAACCCCATATTAAAATGGAATACGACTTATGATAATTTTTTATGGAAGTGATATTGCGACAAACCTCACAGTCTCAATCTTGTAAAGTATTTACGTTAGGGGCACTTTGTACCTAATACAGTAGTACATGCAGGGTATGGGTATATACCTGTGTTTGCTGTTTGCATAATTCTATTACTCAGCGGGTGAAGGCTAATTGCTGTTAAGTGTTGATGGAGATGAATTTTGCCTTGCATTTTTGCATTGAAACACGAATGACGAGGTTAAACATAAATAAAATCTAGACAAATTTACGTGTTAAGGAACTCAAGATTACAGTCATTGGATCCTATAGGTATCTTTTCTCATACGTTTTTAAAAAACATTCTCTAAATAGTATACTGTAATAGGTAGGTATACACGTGTGTTTGTTCACACAAATTACTCATTCTTACCTGCAGTAAAGAATGAGAATCAACTTTTTCAGCTAAATTTTCATCTTATTTATATGTTTGTTCTTGAAAGAAATCAATGCTTTTGTTATGGTCGTATTCGTGCTTGCAGAAATAAGTACTGCAACCACACCAGCCCTTCTGACTCTGGCAATGAATTTGCTCTGCAGTAAAAATTATTTGATGTTTATGACAGTTGGTTTTACATGGTATCCTTATAGGACTCTTGCTTTAAGTCATAAAGATAATTTCGCAAGATAGAAATCAGTCTCATAGCTCATCGTTATTGGTGTTTTTAATGTAAACAAGGCGATAGCTTGTAATTCATTCTATTATAACTTTACTGCTGGTATTATTGGTATTCACCTCCTATACTTCTATCTTACTAACACAGACTTTGAATTACCTACCAAATTCTCTATACGTACTTCAAACAATCAATGATTCGAATGCACTATCCGAGGTAACATGTACAAATGTGCTGCCGAAGATTTGACAATCTTTTTCTGTATTGTATTACTATTATAGGGTTGGTTGAATTCTTGAGAAAACTTCCACCGTATTTTACTGAAATAGACATGGGTTTTACAAACAAGCCTATACTAGATAAAGTCAGACACGAAAGGTGCATTGTATTGTACTCATTTTCTCCTTTGAAAAGAAACTGGGAGTGCACATTAAATGTTTGTAGTAAAATTCCCTTTTCAAAGCCACAGTCACACAATTAGTCCCAACAAAGTTCAACATTTGAAATCAAATTTTTATTATAAAAAATCAAGTCATATGCAGCCTGATGACAATAACATTCTAGTCGCAGTTAGTGAAGTGGTGCACTATGCAGTTCTTATCATCAACACTCGCACGAGGTAGATTTCACTTCAAAATGACTGTGTGAACTGAAAGCAGAATTGAGAGTTTATGATGATAATGTAATGCAAACTTATTGAGTTATGGAATGATGCACCAAACAAGAAATGTGCATGTGCATAATATAATAAGTTATTAGTGATTGTCATTAAATTTTTTCCCAATTAAGATTTTTTATTGTAGTAACTTATTTACCATTAAGGCTAGCTTTACTGTTCAATTTATGCAGTCCGCATATCAACCATACGCTAAAACAATTTAGTAAAGTTCCCATGATTATGAGTCACTATCATTTGCTTCAGAAAAGTGGCTGTCTGATGCCAATGCCTAGTTTACATTATCATGGTATATTTTCTCTTCATGTAAAATTGCGTGCTTAAGTGGTAGAAAAAAGTTATAAAAATTCAATTTTCTCACAAAATAGGAGAAATGGTAGATGAACCGAAACGATAGTGCGCAGGGCAAACTGTTTCTACCTTGCCATTTTTCATATGCCACAAAAAAGAGTTCTTTACCTTTCATCAAGTCAAACTGAAAAATATTTATGCAGTTAAACCTACTCTTTAAATATCTGCTGATTTTTTAAAATATAAAATTGCAACACTTCATACAGTCACACTTTTGTATTCAAACATTTTTACCCCATATTAGATAGATAGCTACCAAAAAGTAATAATAATGACAGACTTTAAAAGGCACATGTTTTCTAATCTTGACTAATTAGTGTTATCATATATATATAAAACTTGGACATGTGATTGCGGTCTCGAGGACTAGTAGAAAGGTAGTGGATAAGTCATTATAGTACAGCGTATAATAATTATTGTGTTGTGCGCTGAGCAGTGGTAACATGATAACAAAAACCTACAGGACCTGTCAGTCCTCCTAGAAGAGAAATATTTATGATTGCTGTGTAGAGAGTGCATGTAGCATTTACAGATGATGATGATAATATTATGAATGTGGTGTATTGGTAGCAAGTTACATGGGATTATAGTTCTACTTAAAATTTAGTCCTTGAAGCTACAATCTTAGCATTCAGTTCAAAACTACTTGAATCATACTATTTCACAAAGCAAAGTGTGTATAAAGAGGGTAAAAGGTAAAACGGTACGGGTACACACGGCATGCAACGCCAAACGAAGTGGGTTCCTAGTTTCAACAGTATTACCTCCTTTTTTACTTGATACCTGAGGCTGTTTTGCAGTCCTTGCAAAACATCTTGCAAACGACTGCATCATGGCTGTTTTTCTTTGATAATATGACGCTGATGATGGCGATGTGCACATGCACCAAGTTTTTACTAACATAACTGTACATTCTGTCTAGTCGGTTCGTTTATGATGGTGAGTAAGCCACGAATCAGAAAGCATAATATACATTCAATAAAGAATAATGCAACGTATGCAATATTCTTTAATGTCACCGTCTTCGTGCTCTCTATACACTCTTCTTTCATTGTACCGATAAAGTAGTAGTTTTAACCTATATGAATACGTTATAGCTATTCTAACTTCTGCATCAGAAATCGCACTCAAATTTGAGAAGAGTACAAAAAAATTTACTACGACAAATGATGCCCTTCTGCTTTCTTGAGATTAACTATATGCTATATATGGCTATTGCCGATGCACACCTGTATCCTTTATCCATGGAAAAATTATTAAAATATGGCGTCAAGAAATCAGGTTGGTTAGACAGGTAATTCGAAAAAGAGGAAACGTTGCATCCTTTTCAAATGTAGGTGAATGCTGTTTCACGCTTGTTTCAATTCAGATAAAAATGACTAAGCTTGAAACTTTTACATGATGTCGTACATGGCTAGATATGAAAACTACAGTTTGAAAGCCAAAAAATCAACCTTATCGTGAAAAAGAGTACACTCAACCGTGTAGCAGGCTATATATGGAAACAGAAGAAAGGATTTTCTTCGTATTTTTGACAAAAATGTGTAGGGGTAAATTTTAAGGTTTGAAAATGCAAAAATATAAGGTACTTAATTGATTTCAATTGTGTGACACTAATCACCCTTACGCCTCATCGTACTGAATTATTCTACAGGGTACTTTGCAAAAGTTTGCAAGTTATGCCTTGTCTGTTATAGTATCTTTTTCTTTTTGAAATCATCTTTATATTTATACCGAAGGTTCTTTGTGAGGTTACAATGCGCATAATACAGAACGAAGATTTGTGGCAAAACTTGATATTTTGTACTATATGGGCGCTAAAAATATTCCTCTATATAGGAAATGTGGAATTAATTAAAAGTACAAGAAAGTGACTTGTCGTAACGCTGTAGGAAGGAAAAAATCCACCCATAAATGAATCGCGGGTTTGGTTAATCCTGATTACATATACAGAAGTAAAACATTTGTGTAGTTAAACCTTCTGGATACATTCAACAATTGCCAACCATCTTGATTTGGGTCAGATGTTGATGCTCATACATTAACTATAGTGGGACCGGCAACCGGCCTAGTTCCAAATTTATCATCCTTTGCTAACTTCACACACAAACTTTACCATGTGCAGTCATAAATGAATGACTGAAATGTTGACTTTTAAAGCAATGTCAGAAGTAATGTTCATGATTGTCAAAGTTTTGTATTGGCATTTGTGCAATGTAAAAGCTAAGGTTAGCAGTCTATTTATTTTATTTTAGCTTTAGCCGCTGCCAGACCCGTCGGCTTCATTACCTATATATGCGACTAGTTATGGAGCGAGTGTTATTATGTGGTTTATGCAATTTCACTAATTGGACTCTTTTTATAGCTAACAAAAGCTGTGTCATGGTTTAGTTCTTATTTAACTATGCTATCTATCATTTAGTTCAGTTCTTTTCAAAATCCAATATAACAGGCGAAGAACTGATTTACAAATGAATCACTTAGTTTATGAGAGTTCAGTCAATGTACCACTGACTGACCACTGGCATTTCATTGGACAGCAATAAAATGATTGATTAGCCTAAATGTATAAAATATCTAATTCACTCTTGTAAAATTCTTAAGCGCTCATTGATATGCAAAATATGCGACAAGTATATGAATGATGCTCAACAACGCATATTATTCCTCTTGCACACTCCAATCTCGTGATCAAAAAGTTATTGCGACTTGTGATTCAAGTCCGATTGACTGAGGGGAAATCATGAAATGGTCTTGGATGAATAATTAGAACCATAAAACTGAAAGTGTCATGTAAGACTGAGATATACATAAAGATCAATCATAAAATGCATCATCAAAATCAGCTACTTCACAAGTTGGTCTATCGTTGAGTTCCGAAACGTAAACACATGATTCATTCTTTCTTCTTGTAACAATGTAGCGGATAAAGTAAGTCAAACCGCAACTACGCTTGTTACAGTGCGTTTAACACTGCCAGCGTCAGCAACGTATGTGAAGAACGTAGTTGAAAGTTTTTATAAAAATGTTATGATTTTTTCTCTGAATGAGTCTTTTATGTTTAAAATATATTGGTTACGGTTAAATTAGTGAAAGCTTGTTTATTTAAGTCAATATGTAGGCATGCGTTCTTCCTGTTAGTAATTTTTGCAGGGGCACACGAATTATATGTTTAAAACATGCCTAAAGCTCATATAGAAGTTAGGCCGACATGTATATAGAAAACCTCACGTGTGAATTTAAAAATTGGAATGAACAATCCTAAAGGAAATTTGGTTTCCTCTAACAGTCATCTCTGGTTGCTTGTTTAATGCAAAGTCACTTTCAATCCATCATCTCATAACAAATATATCAGCCAGGATATACATACCTACTGCGCTTCATCATAGCACGGATGCAAAATATTTTAATTTAAGGCAACAAAAGACTGATTTAAGTTAAATACCTGATCCTCGCTCCGCATATTTTATTAATTCATCATGATTTCACAT
Source organism: Orchesella cincta (assembly GCA_001718145.1). Taxonomy (NCBI): domain Eukaryota; kingdom Metazoa; phylum Arthropoda; class Collembola; order Entomobryomorpha; family Orchesellidae; genus Orchesella; species Orchesella cincta. The sequence goes on from LJIJ01000343.1 coordinate 41,001, forward strand.
TTCACTTGAATATCAGCATCACCTCTTTTACATATTTGGCTTTTATTCTTATGGAAGCGTGTTAACGTATATCCTCAAGTTTTCTCCAACCTAAACTGCGTGGTTTAACTTGTTTACATTCATATGAAAATCAACTTACGATTAGAGAAATTGATGCGTAATTTGTTATGTTATGGTCATGAAAGAGATTTGTGAAGTCTAATCAACCAACCTTATTTTGATTTTATAGGAAAGAATTGGATTCATCCTCCGGACTCTCTTACTAATGGACACATTGCTTATCTCGTAAAGGTAATATTAAAGCTTCTCTTTTAAGAATATTACATACAACAGCAATCCAATATGATGCCCAATTCCAATTACGTTACTATGAAATACTGATGTCTTTATTACTCCTACTAACTTCAATCTGATTCGATTACATCTATTCCTTACATTATTACGCTGTTATATCGTTTATATAGTTGTTTGGCAAAAAAGATTTAATTAGACGCACTTTGTTCGGCTTAAAAGAGGGAGGGTATGTAAATATCTTTCCTGACAGATATTTCATAAGTAATAAAGTGTGTAAAGTAAGGAGTGTGCGTATTGTGTGTACTCATCATCTTCATCATCGCTACGTAGGATCTCCACCCTTTTGACACAGAAAAACATTTAGCTAGCGTCACAGCCTAAAAAATACACAATAAATGATATAAAGCATCCCAGCATATCTTCTTCAGAAACTTAATGTGTTGACTTCATGACGAGCCTATAGTAAATACATGTTCCTTCTTTTTCATCTCTTCCACTTTCTGGTTCAAAGATGTTTGCTTCTAGTTTGTTTGATTAATGAGACAAACAGGACAGTATTCTTACTAAGAAGGAAAGAAAAAGTAGCACAGGAAAAATACTAGATGCCATTTGTATATAGAATTTGTTCAAGTATTATGCATAATTCAAGGATGAGCGTTCAAAATTAAATCTGACTCTCCTGCCTCCATGTTGTATCGAGCATTGTTGTTGGCTGTTTGTAAAATCTTAAGCCAAAGTCAAAGTCTAGCCCACCATACCATATCAATAGAATTTTAATAAGTCAAGAACGCTATCATTTTCATTACATTTGATGAGATCGACCATGGTCCTGCTAACCTCCAGAACCATTTTCTGTTCACATGGGTGAGTTTGCTTGAATTGAAATAAAGAACTTGTAGAATTGTTGTTCTTGTTCTCTTCGAGTAGCGCAAGTGAGCAAAAACAAGAGGCACTGTGTTTTAGGGAGAGCACTTTATATAGAGTATAGATATTTAGGTGGTTTATATACAGTAATTTTATATCATCACATCATCTGTTCAACCAGTTAACTCAAAACCTGACAATTAAAAAAAACTCTCAAATTATATCACATATGAAATGCAACAATGCGAATATATACTTCTGTATATGTACGGGTTTATGCACTAGCCACTAGCAGAACTAATAAGAGCGTAGACCCATTCTTTCTTTCAAGTCCATTTGTGTGTATTCCATAAACTCTTTTAAGCAGTACACTCTCATCTTCATACAAACAAAGAAACTGCGTCAGTCAGTACATACATATGAAATGGCCGGTTATTATGTACATGTATTATTTCCATATTACTCGGTAGCGCATCTTCAGTTGCAAAACTCGCTTCAGTTGTATATTGTGCCAAACTCCATAGGACGAATTTATTTATTTGCAAAAACACGAGCTTGCCTGCCAATGAGCTCGGCTTGTCAGGTGATATTATAATAGGTACTCATTGCAATTTTGCATTTCATTGAATTGATAAAGGAAAGAGAGGTACCTTGAAAAATATGTTTCTTTCTTTCATTTGTATTTTTCTCCGAAGATGAAGAAGACAGTCAGTCATCTTCATCTTTTATTCTTCATCACTACATTATCATCCTCAGCATCTTCGTTTTTTCTCTCCTTTGTTCGATTCAAGCAATATTTTTTATTGATTTTCATATACCAGCTAATAGGCTGTTTTTGCAATCTCACCTTGCCAAGGTCCTGAATATGGTGAGCATTGCCTGTATTCTGAGATTTTTTGCATGAACTTGCATGGATTGATAAGAACATTCATTGCTATATAGATACACTACCGTTTGTGTGAAAACGTAAAAGATATTGTCAAGTAGGTATTAATTTCATATATAGCGAGCTAGAAATACATTGTCTTCGGTCGAGATAATGTATTCTTTGCTTGCCAAAATTTGCATAATGAGATTTACATTTATAATGCCACCAGTCCAGTATTTGAGACTCTCTTTTTAGTATGCATGTCATTCGTAACAATCACTGCCCGGGACCAGAACAGCAGATGTTTGGTTAGATAAAAAATGTGATTTTGAACCTTGATCTTTAGCGTATTGCATTTTTTAAATTCTCATAGCGTCAATTTTTGCATTTCATGGTGGATACCAATACCAGTCAATCACGAACCTTTCTTTCTTGGTATTGAAACGAGTCGAATAGCTGGTACGGGACGCATTTTTTGCTGTTTTTTTAAATTTCCCAGTCAACTTATTAGACATGGAGGTGCAAACTCATTAACCAGTCTAATCCTGGCAGCTGGTAACAGGGTTTCTACAAATAATTGTGTCGATATTTCCATTAAAGATGCACGTGGTGTCATTTGTTTGATTAGCTTCGATATTGGATTATGAGATGATGAAACAGTAACAAAAAAAACTGTAGTTTCAAGGTGAACTTCAGGTAGGTCATCTCATGCATGTCAACCATGCATGATGTTATTTAATCCAGTTCCCTTTTTTTTCACTCAGTTCGCAAAAATTCGTCATTTTTGTTGTAGTGCATTTTTTGAAAAATGAGTACGTGATTTCAAACTAAATTCAAATAATTCAAGGGATATACAAAGGCTTACATGATTTCTGAAAAATGTGATAGCGTGTCAAATGTTCAAACCCATTTGCATAGAGAATCTTTTATTATGTAAGGTTTGGTTTGTCCTTGTTCAGGTCGCTGCGTAACAAATGGCATCAAAAAAGAACTGCAGTACCACTACCATCATCAAAATTACCGCATCACGTCAATATCTGGTAATAATGCGCAAAAAAAGCGTATCTCCGCTCACGTCCGCTTCATAATGCCCAATAATTACAAGGCTTTCCTCCTTGATGTTGTGTCAGGTGTGTACTTTACGTTCATCTAAACACAATGATTTTCTCAAAAAATACAAAATCAAAAATATTCTTGACTATACCTGCGTACAATCTTAGGTACCTAGCAATCCCAACCTTAAAAGTTACTCATTCATTCTAAAATACCAAAAATTATTTTTATGCAATACGGAATACATGCAGTTTTTGATGTGCATGATTTTCAAGCTAATGATCCATAATTTAGATGCCTTATTTTACTGATAGCAGTTAAGGATAACATAAGTTCCCATTTAAATTTCCTTGACGTAGGTTATACTACAGGATGTTGAGGAACTGAACAAAATAGACATTCTTTGGATGATTATCAAACTAGCCAAAACGTATATTTTCTTCGTTCGAGTCTACAACAAAACCATGCCATAAATGAGCCAATGATATTTTCTTTCTGCTGAAACTTAATAGACACACAAATTCTAAACGAGATACCTACTTCGTTTCCGGTATGTTAATTTCAATGCACGACGTATCCTAGTTATTCGCCTCATAGCGTGCATCCTGAGGTGTACTCCATTTAACAATCCAACCCATCACAACGCAACTGATAACATCTTGTGCATAAATGCATTTATATATATGTATGTGTAATATGTGTATGTATATTGGGATAGGTACTTGTTTTACCTAAAGCATTTCTACTGGTTGCGGCAGTTCATATATTTCAATGATGTGAAACAAAACAGAAAAAGTGGACCATAAAAGGCAAAGGATGCGAAGAGGAAAATAATATTATGAGACGCTTTTTAAATGTGCTAACATCCTTGTCAATTGACATGCATGACCAGCAACGGTACACATTATTATATCCCATTAAAATAGACGCACTAAACGGAGCACGCATCGCATTTCTTGCCAATTTGAGATTAGAATTCCTGCAGTAAGCGAGTAAATAGTTAGAAAGTGCGTAAATGTTTTTGTATTACTTATAGAGGAAAATATACCTTTTCAGGTGTAATATAACTTTTAAACTACAGGGTGAATGATCATCACATCATTCATGTTACCATTGTCTGTTGGATGGGTGCTTGAGTGAATACGATTTCATCAATTTATGCAATAATTCATAATATGTCGTTAGCTAATATGGTGGTTGTAAAGAAGTGAGTTGAATACCAAGGATTGCTTAACTTTCAATAACAACATTTTGACAGGATTCTGCAAATTGGTTGAACAGTTGTACCACTCGGAGGAACGGTGTGGCGTGTGCTAATCATGTTGTGTTGTGATCTGTACATTGAAAACCTTGCAAAATATCTTCAATTAGAACTTCACAAATTATGCTCAAGCTCAACACATTCTTCATTATTAGCTGGGGACGATGCACCAGTGCTATTTTGATTAACACTTTAGGCAAAACTGAAGAACATTTTCAAACTGATTTAATAACGTGTGCGTATGTCTAACTAACTCGAATTTGTCTCACGTCCAATAAATGGGGCAAGATTAAATGGTTACCGTTCAAATGTTATAGCATGGCAATAAGGCATATAAGTTCACAGTTATTTGACAGACTTTTAACAAACATATTAAGTGGGATATTGGACAGTGAAATTAACATCTTTTTGCATTGGTCAGCGTTCGCTTTCTTTGAATATAGTCCAAGCGGATGGTCATATAATTGTCTAAATTTTTCCTAACAATGGGACATACATTACAATGACTTTGTCTAAAAAATCTTCATTAAGTCAGCCTCAGAACTATAGCAAAGCATGAAATGGGATTGTTAATTGCAGCTCCTTTTCGTTCATTAACTCATCCATTGCGTTTCACACAACTATTTAATACTCTCATCTTGTCAAAGAAGGTAAGCGAAAATAAACCAGCGTAGATAAAGTACCAAGCTGTACGGCAGATACTATTGTATCGAGAGTGTGAATGAATTTTTTCGCAGTTAGTTACGACAACATTATTGGCGCAGCATGCATCATGCATGCGATGCGAACATATAATATGTGTATCTTACCGACATTTATTCATATACTTTCACCATTTCTCAATTTTCAATTATTGTTGCCTGCCAGTCTGACTACAAGTGAAATGGGAAATGCTCCACCTTCTAACATCATGCCAATTAAGACAGCACTTTATTCTTTTACTTCTTCACGCATTTGCACTGTTATGTACGTATTATTTCTGCATTGTGAAGAATATTAACAAAGGTTAGGCAGGAAGTGGTACCTACGCTGTCATCGAAAACAGTTCTTTCGTGCAGACATGTAAAAATACTCTAGCACTGTTGTGTCACATTCACAAATGTGCAACACTTTTTTCTATATATTCACATTGAGCTGCATTGTGTACACAAACTAGCATTAAAAGTTGAGATACCAAAAAGTGAAGATAATCGAAAGCAAAACTCATCATTGCACATATAAATGCAATAATTTCACAGCTTCTAAAGGTACCTCAGAGGCTCAGCTCAAATGAGCTTTTCTTATGATTGAAACCTTTGACAACTTTTTATAATAATTTGAATCTTTCAATAGGTTGTGGCTGGCGCCAGTATACAGCTAGCTGGTTGTCATTCTGCTTTCATAAAGCAGAAAACGACAACTGTAAAAATTTGCTAGTAAATTTATTTTCGTATGCGTATTCTTAAATTACTTGAAAGAAATATTAAATATATTTTTGCTAATGGGTTTTGATAGCTCGTAAAATATGTTAAAAGTTTCGTAAAAACTAATGAACCGGCACCAGTAAAGGCAAAGTTAAAAATTCAACTCATTACATTGCACATGTTGATGTTCCATCACTTGTAATTATAGGGGTTGCATGACACAAATTGTGAAAATGGTCATGTTCATAAATAGCTGATGATAAGAATATAATATTTTTTACCAGGACCACCATCAATGTAAGCAAAAATGGTTCGCATAATTGCTGCATATCGGGTCAATCTCTCTCCTGTCCAAAACGGGAATGAAAAGGGGCTGATTTGTGTTGACTGGCGAAAATAAATATATCCTTTGTCCATTGTTAATCCCTTTGTTGAAAGATCGAGAGCAAAAGGATAACCATCTTATTATATATACGCTCAAATACGCTGATATTGTGACTCATTGTCTAGAAATATCCGCATACTTTTGTACAATAAATGGATTATTGTGTGTGTGTTAACTAGAGTCCATATTTGTCACGTAAAGATTGGAGCTTCACGATAATCTAGCACGTTTCATTTGCTTTTACCTTGAGCTTTAGACTGAAATTTTTTGAGGGATAGATGCAACAATAGAACTTGATATACTTATAAGTGAAAATGAGGGCTACACTTTCAATGCTACTTCGCATAAGCGTGAGCGAGAATTCCAAATGATGCAAATTTAAAAAGACGTCCTAGTTTAATTTTTTAATCCTCTCATTTTCCAATAAAAGTTTTCCAACAAAGGAGTTCAATTATTGAATGCATAAAAATGCGCATCTGACATCTGAAGTACCTTAAAGGAAAATATGTACTTATTAGTTTTTCCCTATCCTATGTCAGCCATAAATTTTGCCGCTATAGAACAATAGTAACACTTTTTTGCAACTGCTGAATCTGAGGAATCTAGATGTTTGAGATTTTGGGACATGAATGACACTTTACAAGGAACCATCTACAATCTAAGAAAGTTTACGATCTCTTGTTGTAATTTTTGGGAAACTATGACGTCTTTTGGGAGCCTAAACGTCCTAGAGGATATAAATATAACATTGACAGAAGAGAGAACTCACGTTATGTTATGATTAAATACAAGTTAACGAATGTTGCACATACCCTGAAGAAAGTGTAAACTCATGAAGTTTCACTTACGATGAATATAAATACACATGCTTGATCTTTGTATACTCATATGAGTGTCCATCCAGATAGATGTAATGACAATGAATGTCATTCGTGTGTCAGTACTGTTGTGCATATTTTTGTTATGCTCCTGATGTCGAGAGTCGAGGTACTTATTTCAGTCCTTTCCGAGTAATGAAGTGTTATTGACCATGCCAAGAAAAGCTTTCTGTATTTGACATGTGAGATAACTACCATCAGTGTTTAACATAAAACCATGTTGGCACAATATCTGAAAGAAATTATCTATGTTCAGGTACACATTTGTCATATCATCAGCTTGCTATCAACGTGTCGAACCTATGATATGCTAGTTGTATTTTGGCTTGACAAAAGAAAAGGGAAGGAAGGAAGGATTTGTAGTCATAAGAGCTATCAGACCTATACAAAGAAAACATTCCAATTCCGGTCTTGTGCCTTATTTAAATTCATTTGTATGAGTGTGTGTAATTGAACTTTTTCTTCTCGGCATTCCTGTTGGAGCTGCTAAATAGGTGCACTAAAAAGGTGTATGAGATAGAGTTGATACGAAAAATGATATGGTATGACGCATTCAAATATAATATGTATTTATTATGCTCACATTATTTCAAAGAGATTTTCTACTATTCATCATGCTGTACATACGTACACCTTACACCTTGTTCTGGTTATGTTATATCATATCATCATTTTCCATTTTAGTTGTCTCTGCAGCTATTATAGATAAATATCATCGTCATAAATACATGTATCATTTTGTGCATGCATAAAAGGTGTGATCTGTTGCTGAAAGGTAGAGAGAGGATCTTCAAGTATCTCTCTCCTTGACAATGAATGACTTGAGGCAATATTTTTTAAAGATTTTCCATTCCTTCTTTTTGATAATCGTCATCATCATCATCAACAACAACAACATCATCCATAGGTATCGTATCAGGCCGTACCATTCTCCAGAGGTGAGGAGAAGTTGGTGTAGTAGTAGCACGCAAGTGGCTAAGCAGGTATGCAGCTCTGCATATAAACGTCATTTCTCGCCATCACATTATTATTCCATCACATGACCAACAATAAAAACTAGGAGACTTTTGCTATATCTACATAATACACTACCAATCTACTCGACCAATACGACACTTGTTGTAAGGCATATACAGGGATGCTTTTCATTGTTGAGACTTCACTCGGAGTGGAGTAGCTCAAATAAATGCTTTTTATGCTAAGCATGCATCTATATGGCAAATCTGTGTGACTCTGTAGATCCTTTTTTGAAGTATACCTAAAAATGTGTTTTACCTATTGATGCTGTTGCTACCTGCCTATATGATGGACATTGTGTTCCTTGTTGAGGTCATCTGATCGCTTTGCTTCTCAATTTATGATGTCCACTGCCGAACACATGGTCACAACGATGATGATTATGGTAGCGAACCAAAAAATAAGCAGCCTGCAAAAGTTTGCAATGCATCATGGCATTAATATGTAATGTTCACAAAGTTTCCTTAATTAAGTATCACGAAAAACAAAAACGGCCAGGTAAAATATAATGTGAAGCCAAAGGAAAGAGGGAATTGAATAGGATGATGATGATGATCGACATGTCGTGAAACTTGAAAGCATTATCTAATATTGTGATTCAAAATTTGAATATTTTTTGCTATTATTCCTTGGTCAGAATTGCCCTTACTGATTGAGTATTTTTTACAGAATGGACAACACAGATCAATCTTCTCGTATTGTTTTAGCGAATGTATTGAAGTTAATCAGTTAATGAAAGCTCATTCAGAAGCATTCGTTTGCTAGTAATTAAGGCAAATCATTGCAAGCCTTTTAAAATGAATATTTTACCATTCTATTTTATGCTTTGTCGATTTAATATTTCGAAATGTTGCCCAAGGTCCAAAACCAGTGTGTGGAAACCTTTGTGAAGATACAGTGTATCGTACCAACTTTTTTTGTCATGCAAATCGGCTCATCAACTGCAAGCTTATGAAGTATTCATTGTCTTTGTTCTTACTACTTCTGCTTTTTTAACTGAAATTATGTATATATATATATAAGCCTACTAATGTACTTTTAACTTTATCCCAAAAAAAGTTGTGTTGTTGTGCGTGAGTTAGTATTAAAAAGGTTGTGCGAATGAGTACAAAAACAAAACGCACTTTTATGGTAATGCCGAAACTACCGAATACTATGCTGAAATGTGTTTCTGTGTGAAAAAATCTTATTACCTACAATGATCAGAAGCGTATAAATATGTTTAATGGACGAATTTGATACAACTGACTGCTTTTTGTGGGTCAAAATCTACTCTTGGATGAAGGTGCACGCAGGCATATATGTAGTTGATTATTTTATTTTACATGCAAGCACTGATACGTATGTAAATTCTAGCTCCTAACAACCTGACTGTAATTAACGTGTGTTTTATGTTAAAAATTAAACCAGACGGTAAGGTGTGTAATAAATCCTCTTGGCTAGTTGTTTACGAACACAAATGCGGTATCGGTGTCATAATAACATTATTATGAGTCATGTATGACTGAATCAAGCCTAGAATAGTTGAATGGGACTATACAAACCTTCTCAGTGCCCATGCCCTTAATACCATCGACTCTACATTCACACGTAGTGTGGGTCCTATTTGTTTGCTCACTAAAAGACATTTTATATTTTAGTCATCAATGAGCTTGATTTTTATTTTTTCGATAAGAGCAAAATATTATGGATGCTTGAAAATATGTTATAGATGTCATTCATGCAAGGAACGATAGCATTCTTTGTAGATAAGTATGAAGTAGCCATATACCACTTTTCAAGGGTGTATGTAATATTATGATGGGATTTTTTTTGCAATCGAGGTTCCAATTCCAAAATGAGAAAAAAATATCCCTATTGTCTATCGTAAACATAATGACCATTTTTATGCTGGCACAAGGGTGGGATTTCCTATCAATCTAAAATTTAGCAAAAAATTGTTGTACATAGCAGAAGATTGTTTATAGCAAAGAACCACATCTTTATAGAGAAACTATTTTTATAGAAACTCAGAAATGTTAAGTATGCTCAGTTTGAAGTTTTCTAAACTACGCGTGCGAGTTTTTACAAGCATAGATAAAATGATATTGCGGTGATAATAAGTCATGGTGGCATAAATACAGTATACCAGCAAGCAAGTCAGTAATGTTAACCTAAGTAGCCCGGAAGTCAACATGCTGCTGTAATATATTACACAGACAAAAAACCTCGTTTGATAAACAAGAAAAAATTTATGCGTGACATGTACTGTATAAATCTACTACATCCATTCACTTCGCATCATGTAAACTTCAGGATAAACTTTTGTGTTAAATACACATCTATTTTAGGCTCTGACAAAGCATTATCCAAAATATAATTAAGGTAGCAAACAAGCGTTTCTACTTGTGTACGTTTGCATGCAACTGTAAAATCAGTAGTAAACTGACATTCATTCACAGGTACATACCAACTGCATTTTTGGCATCATTACCTACATCAAAATTGTTTCTATACAATAATGCATATTACTAAACGAGTCTGCAATTTTTCACACATTTTTTACTTCAATTTTTAATCATTCATGGAAGAGGAAGACTAAGCTACAATGACCATTATCGTTAAACCAACAAATGACATGCTATTAAGAGAAACCGAAACATGAAACTAACTTTCCTCGAAGTAGTAATTGTTAGAGCAGTTGCTTATTGAGATTTTTAATGGGAAACAAGGTCTACGGAAATATTAAGAAGGGAGGTTCTGTTAATCTTTATGGGCTATTTCAAATCTTAAACCATTTACGCCTATGAAAAAATTAAGATTGAGACATTCTGTTTTGCAGCATCCCCACTTCTTACACTAAAATAATTGGGCAACAAAGACTCATTTAATTTTTGATTTCGTGGATGAATGGTAATGCCCAATGCAAACAATGATTTACCGTAAAATAGCAGTAAAATGAGTAGCAACAGGTGGGTCGTTCATCTTCATTTTAACGAGTAAATCGTATTTGTAAATAGGAGCCAGTCGATTTTAGCACTTACATCCAAATCGGTATTTATTTGCTCAGCGGGAGGAAGCTTTAGTTCCCATCTGCCGTTTGGAAGTTATATGCGATTTTACACGCGCGACTGTGACTAAGTGGTGGTTTCAGTGCTTTGAAATAGGTCCACATACATCTCCTTGCTTCTTTCTGTATTTTATTTCATTCATTTTTTTACTACCACTTAATCACAATGCTGAAACATTGTGCAACATTGCGGAAAATTAGCAATAAGCCTTAACGCCTTAAAATTTGCAGCGGTATCATCCCACAATCATCATCCTATCCTCCTTCTTTGCCACTACACTGCGCCTTAATACTCAAACGTATATATAAAATGAGTTCCTTCATATTCTCTAATACAATTAAAGGGGAAAAAGTGGCTACGAAATGAGTAAGCGAAATTGCATTTGAAAAGGAATGTATAGAAAAAAATAATAGTTAAGGAGGGATGTTTATGTATGTATTTTTTTATTCCCTGCATAAAATCTAAGTTAAATGTTGTATCTGCAAAAGCAGATTATTTCTTCAGTCGATTGAAACTACACAAACTGCATGTATGCAGTTTTGGCATAATATTCAATTTAAAAAATTTACCTTGATGTTGAACGTATCGTGATCTTTGTTCATGAATAAGGCATTGGAATTGGAGCGATTGGCGATGATAATGGTAAATGCTAAATGGTTTCGTTTTTTGACATGAATTAGGCACATTTTCTTTTCATTGTTCCCTTTAAGCTACTTGAATTCTCAAGTATAGCAAAAAAAAAATATCAGGTAGTTGTTTGATCGCAATCATAGTATTTATAGAAAATTCATAAATGTCAGCTTCAGCATAATTTATGTGCAGCTTAAAATTTAACTGAAATCAACAAATCCAAGCAGCTGCAGTTCCCTGTTTCAATACACAACATAAAGTGTCCCAAATGTAAAATCAAGCAAGATGATGACTGACACGGTGCATGACACAGTTTCAGCATGAAATTCTCATTATTCTCGGATAGGTTAAAAATTCAAGGCATTATAGAATGGGAAGAAGAACACTCTCCTGTTATTTCATTATTGTTCAATCGTACCTCATCGTTGGGCGGTCATGATTTCATGAGTTTTGTACACGTTTGAAATGTTGGAGCCAGAGTTGCCAGAGTCGAAAAACCTCTTTAATAAGGAAGTGGTGTAATGGGGTAGTTTCTCTCCTCAAAAGTCCTCATAGAGAATAACTGAATCTTCATGTCACGTGCATTCATTTGATACGGATGGATGATGTGGTACTCTACAACAAGGCAAAAATAAAACAATATATGTTTGGATCTTTTGATCCATTTTTTTTTGGGGTTTGTTGATGTAAGGCCAAAAAGTGGAGTTTAGATTCTGATTTACATATTATATGAATATACAATTTTTACACGAATGCATAATCTCTGGTGCACCAGCACTATGCGGATGAGGTAATCCATGTAACCGCAGAGTTAAATGTTGCTTAATGTCTAATAACAATAATAGCATATCGTGCCACTGTGATAAACGCTTTATTGCCACTTTTGGATGCAGAATAATGCAAGCTGCAACTTGTGAACTTTTTAAAATAAAAATGCTGATCATGGTTATTGAGCATTCGATGATAATAGTAATGGTGACATAGTCACGTGATTCGTGCCCTTATTGTTTTGCCTTATGAATATGAAATTGAAAACTATATGATTTGTGTAAAATATTCTAATATACAGAGCTTCAATTTTCTGCTCAAGAGTCACTTTGTTTGGTCGGTAGCACCAGCACAACGACTTGAATTTAATGATGTCAACGCATGAGAAAACCTCAAGTGCAATTTTTCCTTCTGCCTCTATTATCTTACCGCTAGTATACCGGAATTCTCATTATCTTTAAGGCGGAGTTGGCAGAGTTCATCTGCCTTACCCATCATCGTCACTTATTTACCATCACCATTGCATTTGAGTTTGTTAATTTTTTCCTCTTTCCTTTGCCATAAGTGAAACAATACATGTAATAATGCCATGTAATGTGCAATGTAAACGAAAGGTGGGTATTATCATTTATGCAAATAGTTTATACTCATTTCTTGTAGCACAACATTGTTAGATCTATGAGAAAATTTACATGAATGCAACCCACGTTTTTATGAGTGTCTTTAATGAGAGAGTACGGGTTATTACAGAACGATATATTTATATATTATGTTCGATATATATATGTGTGTGTTTTCCATATTTGTAAAAAGTATGAATTCAAATACCCACAGGTTGTAGTATGCCATATTCTTGTTGGTTTTTATATGGGACCTGGTGGGCACAACGAAAAATCCCACCTAGATTGATTTGATTTTTTCCGCATCCTTCCGTAATACTTTAGGTGATAAGTGTTCCACTTATCATTTCAATATGAAATGAATAGAATCGTTGTCTTTGTAATACACTTTGACAGTTATAAAACCTGGAAGGTAAACCATGTATTGGTCGAATTATGCTTGTACCAATCGCAAGTACAAAATCTAGAGTTGAAATTAAACATAAGAACCTAGGAAGTATTAGCACCCTAAAAGTTTTGTATTACTGTCAATATATATGCCCCACAATCAAGCGGAACCACAATGATGAAAACCAAACATATAATCAAATCATTACGATGGATTATTACGATTGTTTACTTACCTTTGACTCATTTTATGTAATTGCAGTTCCTGGGCGTGACAGAAGCAGAACAACCAAAGGGAATTGACGTTGTAAAAGACTGTATCCGTAAGCTGAAGCTAGATGAAGAAATCCGTCGTGCTGAAGGAGGCAAAACTCCCAAGGTAAAATATACTTTGTTAAACATAAAAATCGTTTTCAACGATATGTATTTTTTACTCGTGTCATTCAGCGAATCAAAGATGTATGCGTTTTTGCACTGGATTCCTGTTATACTTTATATTTCTTTATGATTATATTATATTATATTATTTATAAAATTTGTGCATTTCAGGCTGAAGTCACGATATCTATCGACGGGGTAGCTGTTCAGGAACCGAAAGGAAAGAAAGTTCTTCATCAGTTCCCCCTTCATCAAATTTCTTACTGTGCTGATGATAAAGCAGAGAAGAAATTCTTTTCTTTTATTGCCAAGGATGGAGAAGTTCATAGATGTTTTGTTTTCTCGTCAGAAAAGTTGGTAAGTGTACGTTTGTATGTGTTAAGAAATTAAAAGCGATAATTTAATTCCAACATCCATGCTCCAGTGCATCATACATCCTTCGTATAAAGTATGTGTTGTGTATGTATTTAAGGCAAGGCTATGCTCTGATGAATTTGTTATCTGAAAGTGAGTAAGGCAGTCCAATTTTTACAAACCGAAACAATTCCCTGTTTCCGGTCTAGCAAATTGTATGTCCTTGAAGAAATGTTTGCTATAGAGCATTTATGCACAATTAAAACAATCAGTGATCCGGATATCCTCCAGAATAAATATGAATTCACTTCCAGGCAATCTACTACTTGGAAAATGATTCATTTCACATCATGGTGCTGTCACGGTCGAGCGATAAAGTGCAAGAATGATCACACTTGAATAACAGCTTTTGAGCAAACTGGAAATGAATCTTAATGTTTCAAAGTATATTACATTAACATCATGTGCCTACCACGCGGGTAGTCGACCCATTATCAGTCCTTCATCAGTTCAGTATTACCACAAGAAACCAGAAACCCCACATGAAACATTTACACAATCTTTGCGGTGAGGTCGGTGAGCCATCACCCGATCCCAACAAAATAGTTTATCTCGAATACAAACACCGCAAACAACAGTCATAATCATAATTTTGATGAGTAATCGTCATTGCCGATGTTGTAATATGAGTAAACCCATAATTGCAGTTTTTGTTTGCCAACTTAAAGTTTGGTTTCAAGCATTGAAGTCATTTTGTATCAATGTAAAATTACCTATAGTCATGAATGAAGGAAGACACATTAAAATGTGTGAATGTGGATTGTGAATTAAGGATTTACGCTAATTATGACTAAATCCATTTTGAAATATGAGAATGCGAATGAACCACTGCAGGGTTGGTTTCTCTGACATGCTTTATTATAATGTCGTGTCAAAAACCACAAAAATAAACATTTTGTAAAATTTAATATCATCATGATTCCGTGAAGTGTCATACGTTCATCATTCAAGTTTGTTCTAGGGTGTAATGGTAATGTAATGACTGTTTTTGTTGGTGGGTCATTGAGCATTATGCACAAAAATGATGTACGATGATGATAACATTGGCCACCATGTCGTTTCCTACTAATAATCAAACAACAATTAAGTCAATTTTAGTAAAAGTCTAACACAACCATCACACAGTCAATTCCAAATGCAGCGTATAATGGCGTTTGTGTTTGGATGCTACTTCACTGTGCATTTATGTGTCGTTGCACTGCAAGGAATGAACGGGGCCAAGGATTTCTGAGTTGAGATTATATGATGTGTGCCGTTGGATAAAATGGCACTTCTAGTCATGACTGACGGCAGTATTAGTAGTATTATACGATGCAATTCTGTGTAGCAAATTCATTGCATGAAATGGTCGTAAAAAAATATGAACTTCGGCAAAGAGTAATCAGTCATTTATGTCGAAAACAACATTACTATGACATGGGTTGGGTGGCAAATGTTTAAAACAGTAAAATATTTTATCTCTGTTTGGATGAATTTAGTTGGTCCTTCGCCGTTTCCGTTTTAATTCTTGAAAAGAATGAAATGAAGGATACGCTCATAAGTATGATTGATAACTAATGTGCGAATCCGTATTTAGTTTGTTAATGAAAACACGAAACCACATTAGAATGCGAGGTCATGAAATTGTAAAGATTTTTTTCTTATTTTAATGCATCTATATCGGATATTATGTTATTGGATACATGAGGATACATGACAATTCTTATTGGTGTTTGATGTAGGTACAACATACAACTGTAATAAAATCGAATAATTTTCTTTGTTTAAAGGCGGAAGAGATAACTCTGACAATTGGTCAAGCGTTTGACCTTGCTTATAGACGTTTTCTGGAGTCATCAGGAAGAGAAATGGAGTTGAAGCGAGAACTCATGGTATTACAGAAGAGAATTGCAGAATTAGAAAATGAAAATTCGGAACTGAGAGCTAAACTAGGCTCCTCTTCATGTAACTCCGATGGGAAGTCAATCACAAGCTCAACCAGCTCATCGCAAGATAATGTTGCAGCGGACATGTTGATTTGTCCGCCGGTCCCACCGAGAGGACCTACTAACAACGTTGCAAACGATATATTTGCGTAAGTTAATTTTTCCTGCATGCCATGAACTAGAGAGATAATCGTCCTTCCTGGGCGTATATTATTATGAGCAATCGCTCATTCCGTTTCATATCATTAATCTTACAGGGATTTTACAAAAACGGCAAATGAAATAGAGAAGAAAGCACAGGAGTCGAAGCACGTAGAAGGAATTCTTTTTGAAAATGAGACGGATACGAAACCTCGAGGTGCGCCGGATGGAATTGAAGCACCACCACGAAGTATGCAAAATCATTCAGTATTTATGAGTTTTACCAATCATTTGTTATGTTATATGAATGTCAGTTTGATTAATAAGCAAATTATAAAAACAACAATAATTTGTTTCGTATAGTTTCCCCTCCACCCAAGGGGAAGAAAACTGAGAATCTTCATGTTAATGGAAATGGAAATACTAACGGCTCTTCTACTGACATTTTTGGATCGGACCCATTCTTCACATCTCCGGATCCCTTTGGAATGCCAAACTTCTCTAAAAGTAACGGAAATGTCAATGGTTCTGTAGCAGCTAACAACACTGCAAACAACGCATTTTCCAATGGATTTTCAACCCAAATGAATGGCTTAAGTAACCCCAGCCCATTTGCAAACAACACAAGTGCACTCAACGGAATGAACAACTCGTTCAACATTAATGACATGAACAGCGGTTCAGTGAGCTCAAGCAGTAACAACTCTCCCAAAAACTACAGCAATTTGACTGGGTTATTCGCAGGGGAAGGAAGTGCAGGCAATTTCACCTTCCAAAATAATCTGAACAATGCTTTCAACGTAAAAGCTCAGCCCCAAAACATTGACAACGCACTTCAAATCTTGGATAAGAAGATTGAAGAAATGAAACTTGGCTTTAGCCGTGGAATTCATAACGATGACTTTCCATTAGAATCATTGGATCCTCTTCGGCAAACTTCTTAAAAGTTAACGCAAAAATTTAGTCATCAAAAGGAGTCATGTCTACATGTCTTTTACATCTGGACAAAAATTATTATTCCTGGGTTTTATCTCTATATCAGTTTCTATTCGCCAACTATAAGCGTATTTTTAAGTCTTTTATCCATTTAAAAATCAGGCATCATCAAAAGTTGAAATTGTCAATTGTCCCAATAAAATTATTTTAATGAAGCGATATAAGAAAGAATTCCTGGAACTTTTAGAAGGGAAGATAAGACGGTAGCTAATCTGTATCTGTTAAACTTTCTGTTAATTTTTTAATAGGAGGAGAAGGACTGTGTGTCTTTATGATGGAATATTTTCCTAAACTGTTTTACAGCTTCTCCCAATTGTTTACATTTTAGGGATATGTATAGTATATGCGAATGTGTTTTTAATTGGATGTGTAAGTCGTAAGTTACGAAGCGCTATGTATCCTATTTTATAGTAATGACTGTTAAGAATAAAAAGTAGCTACTTCTACTGAAAAATGTTGTATGTTGTATATGAAAAATCTTTGTATAGTGCCCAGCTTGTATAGATCAATAAAGCTAAGTATTCATAAATTGTCACCAACGTATGTTTTTTTAGACATTGTTGACATCCTTTACAAGTCCAAACATTTATTTTTTTAACCTGAAACAACTGGCCTCCAGACAATAATAAGTTACATAACGTCACGAGTAGGTAGTTTTACTTGCATTATAACAATAACAAACTGCATAATAACTGTTTTTGATACTTAATTAAATATTTACAACGTCTGTCCATGATATTTTTTTAATCAGATCAGGTCAGATTGCTTTGATGCGATACAGTATATATGTACTTAAGTATTGCAAAAATAAGTAGTTATAAAGGATACAGATTCTGTTTCTATAATATAGGTTCTTGTCGCGCGCACATTCTCCTGCTGCGATATCTTATCGAAGAAAATAGTAATGGAATATTTAAGTATTTTTGTACCAAAAAAAGGAAGGTTTTGAAAGTAAGTACAGCTTATGTTAAACTAAACACTTCAACCTTTATCCATAATTCCAGACATGAAACCCCATTTCATCCAGTAGTTAAGTCATAATAATACATTACACGGTAACGAGATACTATGTGGAGGCTCTTTCCTATGTATATAGTTTATAAACCATGGGCTCCCAATAAAATAAATAAAAAACGAAAACTTAACAACTCTACTTACTATGGTAGATTCGGAACAATAGACAAGTACTGGTTTGGTGCATTGAAAACTATCTTTTCTTTGTGGTACTATTTTCTAAGTTACTACTTTTGGAAAACTCATCCTCCTTCCTGTCCGGTGACTGTTTTCCTTTGTTTGCATTATTAGCGGCATCTTGTTCATCTCCATCGGGGTTGAATCCAAAGTTAACATAGGAGAAACCTGGTTGGAACACTCCAACTTTTCGTCTTCTATCCACGCAGTCTGGTGGCGTTGCTGACCTTCTGTATCGCGAATTTATCGCTTTAGCTCCAGCACTAGGAGCAAAACTATTGCTTAAGTCAACCGAATCTTGGTCTGAAGGGTAGCCCCCATATTCAGACGAAGTCTTTTTCAGACGATCTTGAACATTGTCAAGAGCCATGAGTAGATGAGCAAGTGAAGTGGCTTCTGGGCAGATCTTTGCGTTGGAATCCACCTCATCTCCGTAAGGAGGGTGGTGGAGAGCAGCAGTAGAGGTTTTACGACTTGCTCTTGCGCTACTGATAATCTCATCGATTGTTCGATATGATGAGTTGCTTATGTTGGAAATTCGACTTTCTTGAGAGATTTTACGCAAGTCGGAGGATGGTTTGCGGTGTGAGTTCTTGGAATGATACTTGGGCTCCAGTTCTGGAGTGTTGGAATTGGAATTGAAATGTGGACGACGGACGGAGGAGCGTCGTCTAAAAGCGTTGAATGAATGATTGAGATGATGGGAACGAGTGAAGGCACCTGGACCAGGCTTCTCCAACTCGCCAACCGAGATTTTTCTACAAATACAATGCATTGATAAGTCACTTTGAGCATATTACGTAATACCAACCTTATGCACTAGTTTTATAAATACTTTAGTAATAATTAAAACCCTTTAAAACCTGGTAAACAAGCCAAACTAGGTATTTATGTGTTGTATTGTAATTCTAAGTGCATATGGTAGTGTAAGTAAACTAGTATAAGATTAATCCGAAATTAATAGTATTAAAATATAAACGTATGATACAAAAAATTCTTAAAAATAAGTACAATTAGTGCGAAAATAAAGCGTTTTGCTATTTTCTTTCTTGTTGAAATTGCAAATTATACTAGAAACTAATCAATCCTAGTCCGGTCCCAGCAAGCTATTTCCAATCATCCTTGATTGAAAGCATTAATAAAAATGTATCTTAATCCCCTAACTTGGCTTCGATCTCGACCTTGACCTGACAAGGCTGACGTGTCTAATAGGGGTATTGTGATACTAATATTTCAGAGAAATTATCGCAAAACAGTACACCGGTTAGTGTCAGTTGTTTTCGTTAACGTTTAACACTGTATTTACGCATTCATAATGGCTTCAAGTTTTTGATTTGAATATCGCCGATTCTCGGTGATGAGATTTTAAATGGGTATGTATAGTATAGATTGAAGGACATGGTCTAAAAAGATAGCTAACGACCCGAGGGAAAGACTTGATGTGCATATTTTAGCATTAAAAGTAGAATTGTACTGTTTGAAGCATAATATTAATAGAAATTAAACCACACTTTTTAAATCATAAATTAGCCATAACTGAACCCACATGACCCAAATTACTATACTAATTAAAGCATTAAAATATTCAGTCGGATTAACAACTACCCATTACCAAACCAATTTTTGCTGACGTTAATTTTTACTATTATCACTAATTGTAACGTAACCATAAGAAGCACTAGCCAGTTTTTCCTTTTTGTCGACTTGAATGCAATAAATGAAAAATTCTTCAAGGAAGAAAACAATATGTTTTGGCACGACTAACCCTCTGGTGTCAGATTCATTTCTTGAGATTTTTCTCGACGGAGTTTCAGGAGGTGTCATCATCCCAGTTCCAGAGATTTTCCGTATAGCTCCGTTAACTTTTTCCATGAAAGAGTGCCCTAGGTTTCCCTTTCGGTCTGTTTCATCCATACTTACTTTGTGTATCACAACCTCTAGTTTATCACCATGTTTGTCCTCGTCCAAGAGAACTTCTTCATCAGATTCTGACACACATTCCAATTCCCATGGGGGAGCAGTACCATAATCTACAGACAAGGATAACCACAACAAATTATTATTCATGATTCCTGTATTGTCGGAAGGAATATTTCAATTGAACTTTGCATCGTAGATATGAAATATTCTACCTGTTTGTGGCTTTTCATCAGAAATGCTTTCAATATCACAGCTTTTTCTTCTCTCATGGTCACTGACTTCGTTTGGAGATTCTTCGGTTTGATAATGCTCATCAACCACTTGTTGTTCATATTGATTAAGCTCATCAACAGCATTCATCACTTCCTGCATCACATTTCCACTGAGAGTGTCTACCACATGGGCCAGCAATTCTTCTTGTGTTGCAGAATGTCGTCTGCTGCTCAAAAACTCATTCTCAAACTCAATTCTGTCCATATCTGATTCTGATAATCTCCGCATTCGTTTATTTCCTCCTGAATTGATGGATGGATTTTTACCAGATGGAAAATTTTCAAAAACATTCCTGCTCCCTTCATCTCTGTATATTCTGGGCAGTGAGCTGCATCTCCTTTCAAAATGGACGCAAGATGCACGACGACTTCGACCCTTGAAATCAGCTTGGGCAATATCGTTGATCTGCCCTTCATTCAAGTCATATGAAGGTTTCAGTTTCATTAAATACATCTCATTTACAATTCTTCGCATGTAATCTATATCCTTGGATAGCTTTTCTTTTGTGCTTCGGATTCCTGTCAAACGTTTTTCCAAAACTCCACGAACTTTCTTGGATTTCAAGCCTTTCGCAATAAACCCCAGAATCATGATTAAGTAGCCGAGCCCAAAAGTGATCCAAATTATGATGAATGCCTTGTACAGCCATAGCCAAATGTTGTGCCCATCGCCCATTCCTACAAAGTAGAAAGTAGTAGACCAATAAACCAAGTACTTTTTACGTATCAAGTTTACATCGCAAAATGTCTCAAAGTTATACCAGCGACATAGTCTCCAAAGCCGATTGTCGTAAGCGACACAAACGCAAAGTATATGGAGTCCAGGAACGTCCAATTCTCAATCAGAACAAATATTCCAGAAGGAATAATGATGAAAACTACAATCCCTGGTATGAGATAGAAAATGATTTCAAAAATCAGTGTGCATTTCCCTCGATACTGCTTCTGCTTTGACTTTTGATGAACCTTGATGATCTGTCGGGAAAAATATTATGACTTTTAGACAATTTATCTTAATTGTCAATTCAAACAAAAGTTTCTCAAACATTAATATCATGTATTTACCCCTATTTTTCCATTTCAGAAAGCATAAAAAGAATGCAATAAACTTTGTTTTGAAGCAAACATTTTCATACAATATCATTTCAATTTCATACAGGTATGTATTTCATATTTAAAAATTACCTTATTGCTAAAATAGTCACCCACTCCACTGAGCAATATGCCGTTAATCGGGATTCCAAACAGTGCGTATAACATCATGAAAGATTTGCTCAGGCTTGTTGAAGGCGAGAGATGCCCGTAACCTTTCATTTTGTAAGTATATGTATATTACACAGAATGCCGTTTCGGAAATACTATCTGCATGAGCAATAGCATTGAAGACAAAAATGCATTTTATTAATTTATTTTACCTATCGTGGTTACAACAGTGAAGGCAAAGAATACAGAATTGTAATAGTTCCATTTTAAACTACTGGGCTCTGGTCGGCCTGCACCATCCAGGAGATTGTCAATTCCACATACTGCAGCAATCCTATTTATAACTCCTTCCTTTGCTGATGTCAACGCATCCAAAATATCTGGACTAGTCTCGTTATTGTAGAAATTGTAATCTAGACGAAAAAGTATCTCTGAAACAAAAACAAATAAAAATATTTTTAATTCAGCCATGTGAAAATATTTTTTAATTACTTCTAGTTTTATAACACATGAAAAATCCATGATGTAACGAATCTCGTCTATCAAAATATTTTTTGATTTGTTTTGTATAATGTTTGCGATAAAAAATGCGTGTATTTAGTTATAGTGTTGCAATCCAACAAAGTACCAAACTCTAGTCAAGCATGATAATGAAATGTCACAGATCGCAGCACAGGTCATTAATCTTATTGTTAGTATGATGTGTTAATAATTTTGTTAAATGAATGCATGCATAAAATAAAATGAAACTTAAATCATGATACAATTAATAATACATTTTATATTAAATGAATGCAAAAACACACTGAATGAGTCGTAATAATGATCTTCAAGTTTTGCATAAGAAAATTGACATTTTTAATTCTTGTTTATAATAACAGGAATAACATAAATTCTATTTTAATTTTCTACGTATAAGTTTCGGCAGTAAATATTTGCTAGTCAGATATTAGTGGCCATAAAAAAGGATAAAATTTGTATCCCTTCCTCACAAGATGACGTCTGACTGATAAAATTTTGTTTTTCTTAAGATCTTCTTGATTATGGTTTTTCTGGACTCTGAATGCAAGCATATAGTTAACTCTTATTGAACCAGACAGAATAGAAAGAGATGACATGCTGCACCCTTATACAGACTGACCATAAAAACCTTAATTAAGGACACATGAGTACATTAACATGTTCAATGTTATGCATGGTATGGACAGTGCCACTAAAGGAGTTAATATGTCACCCTTGAACTCATCTCCAGGCTGCTGTTCATAGACTCTTGATCTCAAGGTTTCCAGCAATGGGAGACCTTCACTCTTTCCCAAACAAAACGGTTTGTTTGGTGTAAGTGTAAGAAATAAACATGATAACACGAACCCCACACATGCTATCCAGTCATGGTGCGCACAGCTTCCAATCTGGCATCATGAGAATTGAGAGTCCAATCACACCAATGGTATAGAGGTATGATATAGCCACCCTAGAATTGTACTAATGCAAGTGACATGAAATTAGGTGTGGGAACTCTTGGACTCCCTCCTCCTATGCCTACTTAATTATTTAGAGGAAAAGATCTTCCACTAAACAAAGATACGTTACGCACAAATTGCATTTTTACTGCAGAAAACAATGCCAAACACCTTCTTTCGTGATACATACTGATTTGAAAAAACTACGGGAAAAATGTAATCATCAATTGTGCACTCATGCAATGTAATAATATAGTTGATTAAATAACTCCTTCTATCCAGCTCATAATCACTCTACTTCACTTACGGACACTACATTCCATACGAATGATGCAAGACACGTGCACTGTATTTATTTACATACAGCAACACAATATTGATGTCAATGAGTTATATATAATTTTACAGGCATACTTACACAGAGACAAAGGATATTCTAGCAATTTACAAACATTCCAAGATTTTATGCCGATCATTTAAATTGATACTAACTTTAGTCCATGCCACATACTAAACCGCTTGATGTAAATCATACATAAAATATTATGGACATGAATGTGTTTACCATGTTCTGGTGACTCGCATCAGTCATCGGCTTAAAATCAACCTACATCATATTTAAGGCTATTAAATCAATGTCCAAATGAACTTTATGAAATATATAATCATTTTGTTTCATCACACGTTCACTACGTCTTGTACCCAAACTGCAAACACACAGCACGCTAATTGATAGCAAATTACAGAAACGCTAAACCAGTATGTACTGGAAAACTTTGCTGAATCATTTTCTTGAATTATAATCAATCAATGCTGCCTACGAATGTAATATATACTGCTGATAAAGTTAAGACTTTTCCAGTTCAGTTTTAAAGGAAAGTTAAAAACCAATAAATGACAAATGGCCACTACTCATGATGATCCGAAACTGACCTTTCTTTAAAATGACACGCTAGTTGACTAGATTCCTGGCAAATATATACCCATACCTGGTATTTAAAATACACGCACTTCTTACCCCACATTTTGCAGCTAATCTTAATCAATCTGACTCTTGGTTCATGAAAATGCTTATCAATAAGAATAATGGCGACAAATTTCGTAAGACATTTTGATTTTGAGTAAGTTTTATCTGTTTACTCATGCTGCTGTCAGTTTAGATTGGAATGCATGATTAGTCGCGAGAGCATAAATATTTTTCTAAACTGGGGAATCAACATAATATCCATGTGCTTTTGATCTGAGTTTATATTATGTGTAATAATGACTGATAACTTCTATATGGGGTTCCCTTTTGCCCCATGCATGCGCATTAAAGTATTGTGGAGGTATTCGTCTAATTAATCAAGAGTTATCTTCCAACACCTGGTTTTAATGAATGTCAGTAATGTTATCGAACTGAAGGTGGGCTACGATCACAGTGGGAAAAGTGCATCTTCTGTTAATGCGCAAACTAGTACTTTCATAATATATCGATTACATTACAGCATGCTCGATAATCTGTCAATGTTTATGTCTGAATACAAGGAGCTGATTCAGCTTTTCTTATCAAATCGATGCTTCTCCTGTTCAGTTGATAACCATTTAGTGTAGAAAAGCAACATCACTGTCAATATTGTCACTGACATATTATTTGTAATCCGGAATAACAATCAATTTGGTCATTGGCTGTGGAATTTTATTCTTTAATCGCATGCCTATGCACCATGTATTGATCTTACAACTATCTGGGACCCTTTTACTTTACAGACCCTTTACAGACCCAGAGGTAAACCAATGAAACGACTAAACGTTTATCACATCCTTTGCTTTTTTTACATTTCCTCGTGCTATTTTGTCCTTTTTGTATATTTGGTTATGCTAGTCCATTCATTCCGAAAAATATGTTTATTTACGATGATAAAAGCATTGAATCCCTAAAACGCAGGGTTAAACCGAAGCATTTTAAGAAACACACGAAACTTCATACAGGTTAAAATATTAATCTTCCAAAAATGTATGTTTTATTTACACTTGTCCCATACAAAAGGCAAGGTTCTTTCATCACAGAATACATGTTTTTTTAAAAATTGGATTGTAGTTTCCGTTTCTTGTTGAAGTTTTATTTACACATTCATCCTTATAAATAACTTTGACGAGGGATTAGATAACACTTTACTTTGTGAAGTTTACTAAGTTGCTGAAAAATAAAGCAAACAACAATGTCCTTCAAAATCAAGCTTTTCCCTAGACGAATCGTCATGTTTATCACGTCGTATACGAACATACTTAAGATTCCCACAATTGCAGATAAAGCCAGTTTTCAGCAAGGAACAAGAGATGAAAATGAAGTAATGAATTACTACTCAATTGCAGTGAAGCAAACCTATTATTTGCCAGGCGAATTTTCATACATTAAAGAAATGTTGCGCTCAATGAAACTGAAACCAGCGTGGGGTTTTTCCAGTGGCAATTTTTAGCAGTATTATTCTCTATAATTGGACCATAATGCTTAAGATCAAAGATAAGATTATATAATTATGTTGTGTTATATAAAAATGGCAGCCGACCGAAACATTTGAAAAGCGGACAAGCTCATGTTTCCTTATGAATGGGTAGTCTAATTATATATTGTAGCAAGCTTGCATAAATCCTAAATCAAACTTGCCGAATATTGAAATAAGGACTCCAGTGAATCACAAGTTCATGAAAATCGTAATGACTTTTTCACTTTTGTCATTGCTCATTCTTGGAATTCATGCAAACTCTGACAACTCTGACTGAACAATACGAAGTAATCGACACAACATTTTGTAACATGGAAAATAACCTTGGTAGTCGTTGCTGAAACATGAGCCATGGAACCTAATTTAGTTTCTGTGTAAGGCGACTGTTCTTTGTATAATTTGCTTAAGAAAAACGCTTTATGCATACATGCAGTTTGAAGTCAGAATCTTTGGTGTTTCGGATATCACATTCACCCTTTACATCTTTGATTTTAGCTTTTTTACACATTTTTGTAGTAGAAATGCATTTAACCAATGAATGCAATGTTCCAAAGTTTTATTTATTTATGCATTTTCTTGTCAGATTTGACCTACTTGAGCATTTGTACCTCTTGTTAAACAGTCACCCTTTCCTGAAAACTGCTTGCGTTAATTCTTAACCAAGCTCCTGCAACTGAACACTCATTAATCTTTCCCTATAGCTGGCAACAAACGTCAAGAATATTTATCATAACTCTGACCTCAGTAAATGTTAACTGGTGGTTAGATGAGCATGTGCGTACTTACATGCTGAATTTCTTTAACATAAAATTTCTTCAATTATATGCAACTCCAAAGCTACACTGAAAGTTTTGGGAATGGAGACCATAGCATAGAACCCATTCTCCACGCTTACTTTCAATGTTCTCTCTAAAAATGTAGCTAACTGCTTATGACTGGTATCTACTATCACTTCGTCATCTGAGTCTGAATATATATCTGATTTGGATATCAGTCTCAATCGTCTCGGCACAGTTTTTTAGTGAAGGAAAAACTAATTAAAACTCTCCAATTTACATAAATATTCTTTACAAAACTTCGTTAGCTTCGCCATCGCCACCTGCAACAACTCTCAAACACTTTGTCACTGATCATTAATCTTCCACATTTATAGTAAACGTTACCTTGTATATCCTGCCGCAAAACGTGAAGTTCCTCCTTCAGATGGATTTCATGATGCTGCTCGATGAGCATAAAAATAGATCCACCAAATAGGAGGTATAGTGTGAAGAAAATACAAAGGAGCACCCATCGGAACGGTGTCATATGGAATATTTTTAATCGGGGTGAACACAGAGGATCACCACACGACGAAAAACGGAATCACACAAAAAACTTTTAACACTTCACCTCCACTGATTGAAATACTGATGTTTATATACTTACATTTATGCTACCGAGTTTACATAACAATCAAAATCAGGATCATAATAATCGGCTATTAATTCGCGAATATGACCATATATTAGCCCTTTCTTCCTAATTATTATGGCATGTATTAATCAAAATCAATGATAAGATTGTCATTTTTAATCTCCTATTCCTCGTTTAATGGAGTATGTAAATATCCACTTAAATATACATATTACTCTGACACACAAAATATTTTCTCCACACTTTATTTCTATACATTTGTATACCCCAGCTGGGATCGGAAGCCCGTTTTTTTGGGTGGACAGTCACATTGTAGCAATCTCGATTGATTTTTTGCCAAGCAGTACAAACTAATCGTTCATTGATTACTGATCTTTATTCCTGTCCCACTTGCTGAAGCTGAGAGTGATTGACAGGTCTCTGGTCTGGGGTGTAGAGAGAGTTTTACGTTATCCGATAGATATCTTGTATGTAGAAGATTTGGAATGTATAAGAGTTTCCAAAACGCATGTTTTATGTAACTGATGCGTCACCGACCGATCATCAACTCCTTCATATTCTTTTCATTCTCAAGCGCAAGTTCACAGTAAGATTAAGACAGAATAATTGGAGCAAAGTGTTGGGACAAGGAAACAAGTTGGTTGGTTATGAGGGCTTTTTCTGATGCTGCTGGTCTGAATTGATAATGTGATTTATGATAATCATAAAAGCTTATGGTGGTCTCAGCAGTTTTAAAGTTAAGCATTCCTTCTCTCGCTAAACAAACAAAAGGGGAAAAAATCGGAGCACAAAAGAAAGAGGAGGTGATGTTGATGTGATGATGATGTAGAGTGTGTGTGAATAAATATTTTGTTCTAACTGCCTAGTTCACAGCACGTTTGTATATGTATCGCATACCTTCAACTCAACCTTACACTTTTACTAGCTCAACTTATCTTTTCTTGTCGATCGCATTTCGTCTCTCCTGACCTGACCATACCACTGAAGCTGATTAACACAGACTGAAGCTTCTGTCAGTTTGCATTTGGGTTTTCTCCATATTTTCATATATATAGATCTTGAGTTGGTTCTTACACATCATTTTTCATGGGTGCTACACATAAAATGTCTTATTAGTTTTGGCTTCAACAACTACAAACTATATACTACCATTAATTGTGGATTATACGAGGAGTGTGCATTGTATAAGTAGATGGGAAAATGAATAGCTCTGATCTGAATACTATTATGGTTGTCGGTAAATAGAGTAGTAGTAAGTAACTCTCCGCGTGTGCTTAGGTATTTTCAGGTTTTGAACTTAACGACTCATGCATACATTTAACTTTTCTGGGAGCTAAGTTTATGGTTCGTGTGGCTTATGAAACTTTCAAGGAATCGAATACCTATCATCATGCCAATACACTTCATGGCGATAATGGGATTCATACATTCAACCATTTTATTCTGAACGAGGAAAAATCAAGTGCGACTTACTTAAACTTGAACAGTTCCATGGGATGCTTTATGGAGAGGAGTATAATCTAAGTATAATCCAATCATCATGATCATGGACAAATGCATTTACTCACCTTATAGCAATCTGCATGGAATCAATTCATGAAACTTTTCTTTCCAGTGAGGTTTTATTCCTAGACCTAGAACATGCAATCATTGAAAAGATTCTAATCGAAACTTCTTCATGATGTAATAAACTGGGGTAATGCGATACTTGTTCGATTAATAAGTTGCGTAGGTGTATTTTTGTAACGAGTAAAATCCAGATTACTGTTCAAAATAAAATATTATATCCTTGTACGGTTTTACTACCAAAAATGATTCAATCTAATTAAAAAAAGCTGCCCTTTATTTGTAACAACATGTATCATTAATCTGTTGATAAAAGTGAAGGAAATAAACGAGAGAGTTTCTGTTTATGACGACTGCAAGACGCCTAGGGTCAAAGAGCTAATTACTTACTACTTCATATTATACATGGTTTAGCATGTAACTGCAAAACTATGCGAGTCGTGATGTGTGGCATGCGTAGATTTTTCAGGATTGTCGCTGTTTGTCAATAAAAATGTTACAAAATTTGGATCAAAAATATTTTGAATGCATGAAGAAACATCTTCGGATTCGCCCATCCCATCATTCACTTCATACCACTCCAATGAAAAACTATTTCAAATGCTATGCGTAATACACGACCACCTTTCTCGAGGAGCTGGCATTAGTTTACACAGAGAGGGCAACCTTTACTTTCTCAAACAATAGACTGTTCGAAACTTGAGAGCAGAAATAGCCAACTGAACCGAAAGTGATAATGACTGATAATAGTATCTATTTCAGTTCAGTCGAGACAGACAATGACAAGCTTGTTATATATCTGAGCGTGCTTCTTGTTCATTCATGAACTTAATATGCGTTGTAGTATGTGTCACCTTGCGCCATGAACGAACTATTGGTAATGCTTCCGTAAAATTCCCACACAAATACTGCAAGACAGAAACAAATCGTTAAAAGAAGGTGATGGCAACAGATATTTACTGTTATCATCTGGACAAATTATTGCGATGATATGCTAGGGTTCATGGTTCATCTCAAGCTCCACGATACAATGAGCTAATTAATTTAAAGTGGTACTAGTGGTAGTAAAAATCAGCAATGAAGAAATACATTAGTTTATTGGAAGCATTTGTTACAAGGGTATGCATTTGTGCTGCATTCCATTTTCATGAAATTGGATATGCTAAACTCTTTCATTTCATTCATTTTCTTTGATAAAAAGGAAAGGTCATTAACAAAATTTGATGAAACTCCGGCTTATTTGTAACCCAATACCATCCATTAAAAGGTTAGAGACAAAATAATTAATACTTGATGAGAAGAATTAGAGGTGGGAAGTTGGAGAAAAATGATGACCCGCTTGCACCCACGCTTGCAGGTCTCGCCCAAACCCGCTTGCGCTTGCTTGCAACAAAAATTTGACCCGGCTTGCTTGCACCCATGGGCGCTTGCAAGACTTGCAAAAAAAATTTAACGGACATTTTTAACCTAAAACTTAATAAAAACAGTCAAATATTGTGTTCAACATTCAGATTTTAACATTTTGAAAGTTAATTTTGTTTAAACTGCTCAAAACTGTGAATAGAACATGATTTTTGACACATAAATTTCAGTTTTATAGGCTGTGATGTCTAGAATGGGGGATTTAGAATAGCATTTTTATGGAAATTTTACAATAAAAAATAACGTGGGTATTCGCAAGCGCTTGCAAATTTTTTTTGGCCCAAGCCCACTTGCACTTGCGCTTGCAAGGTCTCCGCAAGCTTGCCCATACCCATGGGTATTCGCAAGCGCCCATGGACACTCGCTTGTGCAAGCGGGTTTGTCCCACCTCTAAGAAGAATAACATTAAACTCGACTTTTAACAATCAGATGGATGACAAATCATATAAAATTTTGAACCAGTTCTCAGAGGGTGGTCGATCATCCATGCATAAATCGACTTTAAATGTTGATTCTAATTCTGACTGACTTTATGTTTCCGGTTTAAAACGTATTGTACAACTGCTTACCTAATGAAATCAATCACTAGTCGCACACTCCATAATCCATGATCAAATAAGTGTGTCGAAGTAAATTTTGGGAAACCTCGTCATGACCTGTCAACTGCTGCTGGAATTCGGTATTTACCAAGTTATTTTTACCAACACAAATATTTGCTCCCAATCTACTTATTCCTTATCAGTGTATTCGTTACGTTACAATCCGCGGAATCAATTGGTAATGGGATCAGTAACAGAGAAATGGATAAGAGTTGGTTAGTGGAGTTCGCTTGATGCCCCAGAGATTATCCAACCAGCAACACAATACGTACATTTATAAGTACATGTACGATACTTTCAACAGACTATTGACACTATTGACAGACCATTTTTATAAAGGACATGAAATATCTATTTTTAGCATTCCCCACCTTTTAATGCCTTTTTCAAGCCGCATTACTCTGACTGAGGTTCAAAATACTTTGGGTGTGATAGGTATTTTTCGAGGCTTTCGAAGGACTACCTTTTTTGATTTAGAATTGCATGGTTGACTATATACTGTTCGTAGTGATCATCCCATTATTTATGGTATTATCAAATATCCACTCACAGTTGTTGACTGACATGATTTTCTATTTCTACTACACACTTGGTGGTAAACGTGCTCTAAATTATTAGTTTCATAAAATATACTTAAATTAAAATAATAGTTACTAATACGTGGAATCAGTCATGTAATGCAATAGGATGTAATAAGGATGTGATGATGATGATACGAGCCTTTTCATGGAAGATTTGCAGCTACCCATTTTGACGATATTATAGTAGGGCAAACCGAGCATCGCACGCTGAAGAATATTTTCTCTTTTAAATCAAATTACTCTGTTTGTGTGATAAACTTACCTGGTTTGTCACACAAAACGTTTGACAAAAATATATATTATGAGACGTACGACCTTGTTTTGATGACGTTTCTAAATGATAATTTAGAAGCCCCGTGCTCATATTTTTACATCAACATAAATTCCGTACATTTCTCGTAAACCTGAATTTTTGAAGGCCTGTTTTATAACTTTAATGTGCTTAGCAGAAACGGTGCGTTTATCTGCGACTAGATTTCATTATGTGTTGAATGAACGATGAGTAGGTATCAATATTAATATTCGCTGCACGTCAGTGAGAAGTAATGATTGGAAATGACGCATAATGAAGAAGAATTTTTTGAAATACGAGACTCTAGATTGTTCTTGCATACAAATTAATATAATGAAATTAAGAAGTGCAAAGATTTTGCTGAATCTCTATATTTAGCTATCTGGGTTACTTAAACGGAAAAAGATTCCGGAATATTCATGATTTGCTGCTATACAAAGCTGTCTTTCTCTCCATTGCTGGGACTAGGGAATATTCAGCATTGAACTAGTTTAATTACAACAAGGGGATCCTGTAAAATAGTAGTATCTGGCCACCCAAGTTTGGTTCAGTTTTTAAGATGATTTCATAGCTGATAATAATATCGATGTGGTATATGTTATTGTAGCTGATATAATGGTGTACAGCTCAAAGATAGGAACTGTACGTAAATGGCATGCAAAAGCTGTCAAATGTCTGACGGAAAGTAGAGGTATATAATATGGCTTTAATGGGCATGTGCTCATTTCTATACTACTAAGCACCTTACAATGGCAATCATAATAATCATCATCAGTTTTCTGAACCCATCTCTATTGAATGCTGTAGAGGATTTTGAAAAAGATTCATAATCATGTGCGAATGAGCAGCTAACAACAGATTGTTTAGCATCGTAATAAATTGAATATAGCTCCCTAAATTTGATTTTCAGTAGTTGGCCAACAAACTCAAGACTTTGGCAGAAAAACCTGGCAAGATCAGTATGTAATACTTAATGCGAAATTCATTGAATTAAATTACGAGACGACTCAAGCACAGAGCTGGCACCCGTCAATCAATCCTAATTGGCTAGAATATAAATTCTTATTCAATATTGCTCGAAACTGATAATATAACATAGAGGCATTATTGTGGAAGAAACTCACAACTGTACAATCTATTGGAATAAAATAATATGACATTGTCATTTATGTAAAAGTCCGAAAGTTTTCTTGTTATGGAAAGGAAAGCAAAAAGAAAGCATGACGCAAGACAAACTGAAAAAAGTAACGGTGCTCATCGACAAGCTTTCTAGATAACCAGCTAGCTTCAAATTTAAACATTTGCATTTTGAAGTAGTTTCTAGATGCTCTACAGATGATTATACGTATGACGCAAAATCTTTAACTTCAATGCCATGTCATTTGACATCACTTTTGTACTATGCAATTGATAGGGCATAAATCTTCTACGATAAGTTGCGGTCGCAAAGCATAATTGGAAAAGAGTCATAGTCATGCGTCATCTACGCATTAGGAATCCTGCCTGGAGCTGCGCAGTCTAAATAATGTGACGCTTCACAAGTTAGAAATCAGAGGCCATATAAACTAAACTCAACTATCTATACTTCTTGTTCTTCGAACTGGAAAAGTCCAGTTAACAAATTGAGAAGAACCAGACCTGAAAGGTGGTCAATTACTATTGTCAATGACTGCTACACCATAACTATTATGTACAATCTTACCTTAAGCCATTGTTTGCAACGCTTAAATAATGTCACCCTAACTAATATCAAAACTGACACGAGACAAAAATTGCATTATAAATGGATGTGAATAAAGCTTGTTGGTGAGGTGCTAATGGGCATATTAGTCATGTCATTACTGACATATCGATTTTCTACTATGAAGCAGCAGTCCATTAGTTAGATCGCCCATGTTAAAATCTGACGCTATAAAAATGAAGCTGCTCTGAGTGAGTGAACCAGGTAATGTAATGGTCTGCTAAACATTGCAGAAGTGTAGTAATAATGATTATGAATTGGAAATGCAAAAAGTAAATAGAAAAGGTAAGTTCATTATTTCTATTCAAATGCAAATGGTTTGTTGTGCATACATTGCATATAATTTGATACTGTAGTCTGATTCAAAATAATTAGCCTAATTAAATATCATAAAATTACTAATCATTCCCCTCAAATTCTTCTGGTGTTCTATTTGAAAGGTAAGATTCTGTAATGCATAATGCATAATATGACGGTAATTTGAGGCTCGCATGTGACATCTCTGTAACTCCTACAAATCGTTGAGTATTAGAGATTTTTATTGAGGCTGATCAGTGTATCCTGTGACATGACAAAAAGCATTCTTTGAAAGTAAAGTCATGCCTTTAATCAACACTTCAAGTTCGAAACGAAGTTTGTTTGTTATGAAGCTTCAGTTTGAAAGGTGCATGAAAATGTGCACGCGATATTGAAATTGGAAGTACGTAAATATGTGCGGAATTATTGGCATGAATTAAATCCCCGAGGTTTCTAATCTATACCTACAACTACAACACAATAACCTGAACAATCTCATTCATATTCATTCTGGTTACACACATTTCAATATACCTGCAGAACAACTATACATTTCATGCTGACTGATCAATAATAATTGTCAATATTTGAATTTATGCCTAAATTCTAACATGTTCCATAAACATGATTATTTAAGTGGACCGGCAACTTAACTGAGAACAGTACTATTATGCTAATACGCTAAATATACTACCTCGGAATACAGAATATTTAATTTTCTCTTGTCCATAAATAAGTTTCTTCTTTATTCGCACAAGGCATGTAATTTTTACTTTTGTTAAAAACAAAGCCTTGTACAAGCTTAAAATACTGCTGGTAGGATTAGTTAGGTTTTCAGAAAATTGCAACAAATATGAGGTCACATGTGCGCCTCATGATTAACGGGTGACATGTGAGAAAATTTGCATGGATTTCTAAAAAATTTAGTTAGCTATAGTCACTGTTGTTTTCGAAGCTCGTTCTGTGGTTAAGAGCCAAATCATTGAAAATTACGATAATGGGTGCAAAATATATTTATTTTTATCGCTGTTTCATAATGGGAATTTCAAAGGTGTATCCCAAACTCCGTGATGATTTACAATGCTGATTAGGTACATATCTATGCATGTATTAAAATTAAGTAACAACACCATTGATCCGTTGCATTTTTTGTCCTCAACAACAGACTTCGTTTACAACAAACGAGCAAATAAGGTAGAGAGGGTAAAATACAAATGCCCAAGAGAGAAATATTACGCTTACTACTTCCTTTGTTTGTTTCGCGAGATGAGATATTATAACATGCGAGCGAGCAAGTAACATACATTTACTTGACATATATGTGTATTGCATTGCCGGGTGGTTGATTTTGTATCCAATATCTCCAGTAATAATGTGGTGCACTTTGTAAAATGAAACGCTAACACTTCCTTTTTCGTTGTTCCAAATCGTACTAAACCGACAATTTTATTGCTGCTGATCAAAAGTAAATTCAATTTTCACAGACATAACTGATAATTTAGAATAATCCTACCGTAACCAATTAAACGAACTCGAAAGCAGTATGTGCAAGAAGAATGACATTTCTCAACTGCGTAATAATCGTTTGAAATCCATTTTTTAAATATTTAATTACTTTGTACGATTTATCAAAATGTTTTGGGGTAAGGTACCAAGGTTTACAGTTAACTAATCGTCTACATTCACTGTAGATTAAAATTTCGGGCTTTAATTTTTGTATATTTTGCTGGTTGCATGAATCATTGAATGAACACACACGGATTAGTAACATGCGATTATTGTCACTCATTTTATACTTGTTAGAATCTCGGTTATTCTGCGGATTAAAACCTGAAAATGATAGTTTACCAAATTATTTTAAAGAGGTTCGTCCTAAATACTTACTTTCAATTCAACATACATGAAACAAGAAAGGCAGGTAACCTTAAACTTACTTTTGGGGGACGGAAGATAATTTTTGTCTATTTTTGACCAAACTTTTAACCACTGAGGGATCTGCTAAAGTGGATACATCGCCTAGTTCTTCAACATTGCCACCTGCAGCAATTTTTCTTAAAATCCTACGCATGATTTTTCCGGATCTTGTTTTGGGAAGGCCATCATTGTACTGTATTATACAAACTTATTATGCATAAAAGTGCATTTCATATAGGCTAAATATTTACGCGTCTTCAATATTAATTTACTATACCAAGATATAGTCGGGTATGGCGTAACCAGCTATTTGAGATTTGCACAATGCTTTGAGTTCCTTTTCAATCTTAGAACGGTCTGCTTTCTTTCCATCTTCTTTCAAAACGACAAATGCAAATATGCCTTCTCCTTTTAGTTCATGGGGAAAGCCAACAACGGCTGTCTCACTTACGAGCGCATGCTTGCCCTAAATACACAAATACAGTATTCTGTCATAAATTTTAAAAAATCCTTTGAACGTAACAGTTTCAAACGCAAGCTTTTCATACCATAGCACATTCAACTTCGGCAGTGCCCAATCTATGACCAGTTACATTGATAACATCGTCCATTCGTCCTGTTATTTTCCAATACCCATCTTTCGTACAAATTGCTCCGTCCCCAGAGAAATAATACGGAGGGTAGTCTTTAAAATATACTTCCTGAAATCTACCGCTGTCGTTCCAAATCGACTGCGCCATGCCTGGCCATGGCTTTTCGATGCATAGGGGACCTTCCAGTGACCCTGTAGTTGCGTCAGTTTTTGGATCAATGAGCTTAGGCTTAATACCATAGAATGGTCGCATTGGCATTGCTGGTAGGACTGGATCGTTGGGAGCACTTGGGAGGGGAGCCAGACAAACACACCCAGTTTCTAAAATTGTATAAAAAATTATTATTGGTCTAAATCGTGAATAACTAAACCTCTAATTCAATGCTAACCGTAAGTCGTACCTGTTTGCCACCACGTGTCTACCACGGTACATTTCTTTTCTCCAACAACATCATTATACCACACCCATGCTTCATGATTGATGGGTTCACCAACACTTCCTAGAATTTTAAGACTGGATCTATCGTATTTTTTTACCCACTCATCTCCGTATTTCATAAGCAATCTTATAGCAGTTGGAGCTCCATAAAAGTGAGTAAGTTGTAGCCTTTCCACCAACTCCCAGTATCTGCCTGAAAAACGCATGTAGTATAAATCAAGTTAGTCCCATATAAGAACATAATTGATAATAGTTTTAAAAGACCAATCCGACCTGGATTAGGATAAACTGGAGTAGACTCAAAACAAAGCGTTGTAGCTCCGAAAGCTAGTGGTCCATACATAAGCAACGAATGCCCAGTGATCCTATTTAAAATCGATAGATAATTCATAAAGCCCAAATTCGCCGACTTCCATTTCCAATCATATTCCTCATAAATGAAATTACCAGCCAATATCCGCCACGCATCCAAATTTATCACCAAGTTTATACTGAAAGACATTCTGTATAAATTCAAAATATGATTGTAAGCTCAGTATTATTATAAAGATGACAGGAAAATTGATCTCCAGTAACATGAGGTTATACCTCAAATGCAGTCATGGCATACAAAAGATATCCTCCAGTGGAATGTACTAATCCTTTAGGTTTACCCGTACTACCAGAAGTATACAGGATAAAAAGTGGATCATTACTCTCTACATATTCTATCACATCTTGGCCTTTTCCTTCGCTCTCCAAATCTTGTAAGAAGTGGTCACGAGGATGTTGTAATTTTACACGGCTTTTCACTCCATCCCGTGCGTCGACGAGCACCGTTGTAACGGATGGAGTAAGTTTCAAAGCCTCATCAACAATTTTTTTAAGTTCTAGGGTTCTTCCTCCACGAACGGCTATATCGGCTGTGACAACCACGGTAGCCCCAGCTAATGAGTTTCCGAAAGTGATTATATAAATTACTTGTATACCTTTGTATATTAAATAGCAGGTCATTCATGTTCTTACCATCATTTATTCTTGATGCGAGTGCTTCAGCACTAAAACCGGCGAATACAATCGAGTGTATTGCACCTATCCGGGTACAAGCGAGAGCCATCGCAATAGCCGTAGGTCCACATGGAAGATAAAATGCAACCCGGTCTCCCTTCTTAACGTTTCCCACAGTTCGCAAAATTGATGCATATTTACAAACAAGCTTTTTTAACTCTGCATAGGAAATAAGCTCGTGTTGGTTAGGCTCATCTTTTTCAAAAATGATGGCTGTTCTGTTTGGATCTTGGACAGCGTGGCGATCCACACAATTTACTACAACAAATGGGTAACAACATAGTTTATTGTGCTTGAAACTTGCTATCATAACAAAGACACGTTTATAAGGATGCAGTTTGCATGACTCACCGGAAGCATTTAATTTTCCATCAACGAACCATTTAACTCCTGTGGAGAAGTCGCCTTCCACGGCAGAGGTAAACTCCTGTTTCCATTCTAGACGTTTAGCCAAAATTTTCCAGAATACGTCTGGCTATTTAACAAGAAAATTGTAAATTATATTTTAGCAGCATGTAATGCAGTTGTATGCTTTTGAACGGTAATTTCATAAATGGGCGAATGAGCAGAAAATGTGCATAACTATTCGTCGAAAAGGTCAAGTCACGATTTTTTATGCTCATGCCATGCATACATTTGACTAAACCTAACCTAACAAATACAATGCCTTCACCGAAGACTCTTCAGTTGTTTGCACTTTAGCAGTAGTATGAACTAACTGGGGGCGTAGACATAAAATCATTCATTACTAACGTTATTGTTTGTATGCTATTTGTTTTATCAACGGAACACATATTTTTGTTGTCTTTTGGGCAACTATTCGGATTCAAGTGTCTATCAATACTCAACACTTCAATTAAAATACAGCACGTGAAGCGTGTAATACTTCAGATAAAGCTTCCTCTGCGATGCTTGTCATTCATTTTCATGAATGCATAAAAAGGGCTGCTTGCAAAACGACCAGGCAGATCGTTCATTGATTCATTTCATCTCCTATCTTAAAAGGCATAAACTGTGGGGCAACGTGAAAACATTTGTAGAGAATGGAAACATAGATGTTCTATTTTTGGAATACGCTGCTACTGGAAACCCCTCCACTCCAAGCACTTGCTATAGGATCCACTACGCAACCGAAACAGATGCAAATCTGTGTTATTCATGAATTCCAAAAATCCAAAACATTCCTTTTCCATGTATCTCCCTGGTCGGTCCGAGAATGCAAGTAACTCATATTATCCAACCCACAACATAGTCTAGACTTAAAATGAATGCTCGATATATCCCCAAACCATACATATGCACTTATTTACCACATTCCACAAAATATTATACTTATACTCACCCTTTCTACGCTGAAGTTATATAAATCCTTATAAGATTTGATGTTTGGGTCCATCTGCGACACTTCTGAAATTGGCGTGCTGAGAAATGTTCTCAGCACCGTACGTTCCACTTGCTTTCCCCATTGTTTATTAGAGCTTATTAATGAGACTAAACGAGAACTTTTCAACATACTGAATGTTTAATATAACTAACGAATTAAACGAAAGAATACAAAAGAAATCAAAAAGGGAAACTTAAGCACGTCTACAAACGAAGAGATGCGTTACAAAACTAAAAATCCATACTGTAAAGTTGTCTTCACCTCCAGTGTGTTTGCTATCTACTAGTAGATCCTATATAGCACTGCTGGAGAGTCGGAGCCTCAGCTCTGTCCGTGCA
Source organism: Orchesella cincta (assembly GCA_001718145.1). Lineage (NCBI taxonomy): Eukaryota > Metazoa > Arthropoda > Collembola > Entomobryomorpha > Orchesellidae > Orchesella > Orchesella cincta. The sequence goes on from LJIJ01000343.1 coordinate 80,490, forward strand.
CACATAAAGTCTACCGCTGTGAAGAGGAGTTCTTAACGAAATATTGATTTTTACTTCAGTTTTTTGCCAAGTTGCGATATCGACACTAAGTGCAAGAAATGGACAGTTTTAGACCTCCCTGGGCGGTTAGAGTAGAAATTTACTTCTGAATGAGTGCCGACACGGTGGGAATGTGTATGACGAGTATACTTAATAGCGTAGATAATTTATGAATGAACACATTCAGTTTTAACAAGCTAAATATAATTCACATTCATGTAATTGATAAAAGTTTGCTGATGATACAGAAGAACGTGTTGTATATATCTCTAAAGTAGCAAGAAGCCACATTAAAGTTTAATGCACTTTATAATCAAGAAGCTGTTCTCCAATGGAACGGTTTTGAGTTTCAAATAAACTCAACCTAAAACTGGAGGTGAGTTATGAGATATACTTATAACATAAATTTTCCAAAACAGTTTTTCATCCGATTCAGATTAAAATTTTTGGGAATTTTGTAAGCTTAAAATTATGGTTCCAAAACCAATACGCTGTCAGTCACAACTAACAAAACATATGCCTTTTCGCACGAGTAGGCAAGACAAGGCTGGCAACCGCAAGGGAAATGGACAAGGTTACATAGCTGCAGAACTGCTTTTCTGTAAAGAATATGGAATAAACGTTACAACTTGACTTGCAATAGCTGATATCTAGTAGTAACAACATTTCTGTGCTACACAACTTACTCTAATCTAAAATAACTTTATACTATGAAGGTAACACACAGAGAACTAGCACAGTGAGCACAGTGTGACCATGTCGTGTGAGTTATTAAACAAAGTAACTATCTTCCCTTCTTCCCTTTCCAATTTACTTTCATGCAAGTAAATACGTACGCAATGCACTAAACACAACAGTATAAGAATGTGCTGAAATGCCTTCAATTAATAGACACCTGTCATCGTCAACCTTGCCTACATGATATTCATATCGTATCGTTACGCACACCGTATTATTGAACGAACGGTGGAAGCGTGTCTTTGTCCATATAGGACGGATATTGTACGGAGGCGTATTATAAATATTATGGTAAACTTTACAGCGTTCACAGTATTATGGTTGATGGTTATCCTTATATAATTATTATAGTATCTATCTGTTCATTGGATTATGGAATCAGGCTTGGCATCCACATTGTGACTGAATACTTTCCTATGAAATTAGAGAGCATTGTTTGCTCTTAAGTTTAAAAGAACGTGTGTAGTGGAATACCAAAGAGCTTTAATTAGGTAGATGTGAGCATTACAATAATGTTCCATACCTTGTTTGTAGTAGGTACGACGAGAAAAGGAATTATCAAATATAACATACAATTTATCCTAAAATGACAAAGGTATCTTCTTATATCTTTATGTAATACATGTATGAATGAAACACGACACTAGAGCACAAGACGCTCTGGAATGGAACTAAGTGAGCTTTTTGACAAAAAGAAAGTGAATTGCTTTAAAGAGGTGAAGTGAGGAGAGTTAGACTCATTCGAGCACATAGTAAGTATGAATTGACTCCTTTTTATAGAGATTAGATTTATAAAGATATTATAAGGAATATGCATATTCCTGCACTACGAACAAAACAACTAGTGCAACTAACGAGAAGCTAACATTTGGGACGTCGATAAATGCACTAGAACTGGGGGTAGATGCACGGTTTAGTCTGCAAAACTGAATGTCGGCAGTAGTAAGTTCATACACAATTCCAGTATGCAGGTGGATATTTATATCACATCATAAAAAACTTACGAACGCCGCATGTGGATGTGGACCCAGTTTTCTCTGCATCCATCAAGTCAAGCATTTGGGAGAGATGTGAAACCGAAACCAACTCACCAACACCAACAGTCAAAGGCTTAATAGGATAGGATATGTTAGAGACAAAGTCAGAAGTTTGTGACTGTGATCCACTTCACAGCAAATATCGGATTTTCCAAAAGCAACTTCTAATCCCTGTCTGTGTACTGTTTCTGACACAAGCAAGTACTATAATCAGTTAATCTAATGGTTAGATTAGATAAGATGGACTCAAGCCCTTTGTTTTTAACCGTCTGATCAACGAAACCTGCTGTTACATCCTCTCGAATATTATAAAAACATTGTCTTCAGTCTGTCCGAAAAAGTACAGCTCTGTACTATAATTATGCACTAAATAATATTTCAGACTATATGCGGACGATGAAAGATGAAACGATTTTAGTTCTTTCGGAATAAGTATTGTGCCTACGGGAAATATAAATGAAGCACTCCGCAAACGGAAAGCGGTATCTGTAGATTTACAGAAAATGATTCGAGACTGAAACTGACAACAACAAACTAATCAATAATAATAATAATTATGTAATTGGTGAATTATATATGAAGACGCGATTCAATGCACAGCGGATACTTGAAATAAATTGAAGAATTATAAATGCATTCGTTTATTATCAATTTTGGATACTTGTGTATACCCTTTCTACGTTATTTAAGAGCTGTTGCAGTATTCAAATACGACAATGATACTGATAGTTTATGTACTTAGTGTTAAACACTTTACGATACGACATAAAGACGCGTGTAAATAGTTAAAGACATAAGGAAACTTTATACTCTACACAAGAGTTTCTCATGCATAAGATGTCATAGTTTTGTTTCGTTCGATTACGCTCAAATGCAAATATGTAAAGATCAGTTACAATTAACAAAATTACAGTCAAACAACTACCACTATCAACAAATGTACTACGAAAAATAAACAATATTCGTTATTCGTTAGTGAAAATCACTGGGAACTGCATTAAGCAGTCACTAGTCCAACTACATAACTTTTTAAAACTAAATGTGAACAACATCTACTACACGTCTACTAAATATATGGTGAACATCCGTATGTAACTCTATGACTTGAGGAGATTAAAAATCTACCGAAACCACGTGTATCCAGTTATACCAAGTGTGGTGACTCATGACTCAAGAACGACTCATACACCCAAAGCTGTTACACTGTTTCTTGTTTGCATTCAGTCTATAAGCCAGTCCATTGAATGGACACCCCTACCTAAATATAATTAATTACTTCATGTGCCTATTATCTTACAATAGTTCACATGGGATAAGAAAAGTTACAATTGCTGAATATTTTACGTACTTAATTCTACAATACATTCTAAAGTTTAGATTGTGTTACAACTCGGTAGTCGGTAGGGTTGTGTTGTGAGTTTACTGGATACGGATACGTATTAATATGGATTCTATCAAACCAGTTCTTCAGCGTTTGAGTTGAAAGCTATTTTGACAAGTTTTTAATGACCACTATATATGGGCGTCACTGTTTAATAATTTTAATGATTATGAATTATATCCAACCCCTCATTTTGGTAAATTATGACTGCATGTACGTGGATGGTTTACACACACGTGATTTTAAGAAAAATTTAACTTCACAAATCACGAGTATTCAGTTTTTCACTCCAACTCGTCGTCCACAGCTAGCACTGATGGTTGAGCGCCGCCTGCACCAAGGCTTATGCCGGGTGCACCCATTCCAATTGTAATCATGGGGCCTTCCGACGCTGACATTAGAGGATTAGTTTTGTCTTCGTCCCCATAACGTTCCATCTGTCTAGTCCTTACGGCCTAAAATATTAACATTACATGTATTGAAATTGACGTAGAAAGAACATTGTACTTTTCTAATAAAAATGTATATAAATTACATTTACCTGGCCGATCATAGGCAATCTTTGTAATAAACGATGGAAAACCTGAGGAGGCAAAGTCTGTTGGAGGATTTGAAGGAGTTGCTGAGGATGACCGCAAACTGCAATGGCACTTCCGAGATGTTCCACGGCTCCTTCCACATCCCCTTGACTGAGCAAATCCTCTCCGAGCTGGACTTCAGAAAGGAAAAACTTTTGCACAGCCTCCTGATCTCGTAAATCAGGCATGTTGCATCCTGTGGTTTTTGCTAACCGTTTCTGCTTCCTTCCTGCAAAACCAAAATTACGAATTTTACAGTTCAGATCACTCCTTCACCTTCACTATTTTAAGTTCAATACGCAGTCATAATACAACAATTAAGCTTGTAACTTACGTTCCCTCAGCTTTTTCTTAAAATTAGGATCATTTCTTCTCTTTTGGTCAAAGTATATACAGTAGCCGACTATCAGCAATCCACTAAGGCCTGCAGCAGCAATTCCCCAGGCCGACTTTGTCAGATTGAGCATCTTATTCAGTGTTTACAGCCAACGAAACACGTCAGTTACTATAAAACAATTACAATAAACTTTATCTCATCAAAAATCGTGACAATGAATCACATTACTCGCCTTTAGCACATCATGCACGGATAGTCTTTTATCCATTTACAAAGACACATAGCTGAAAATACAAACTCAAAGAAAATACTTTTACAAACCAAAACCACTTACCAAACGTTACTCTAACTGCCGCAGGTCATCCAATGCGTAAACACAAAAAATATCTGACATGAAATTGTAAAACTTTCACTTTGTTGTCACCTGAGCTGAGTATCAACTACTTATACTCACTAGTACAACACTAGACCGGCCTTATTACTGCTTGATTGAATTCTGCGTGAAAACACTGCTAATTTTGTCATCAAGTTTGAAATCACCGAAGAAAGGGAGGAAGAAATATAGAGAATTATTCAACAAAAATGTAGAAAGTGCGTTGGAGACTTAACTTTTTGTTTTATTTTTGTGCTGTTATGGTGCATTGCACACTCATTCATTGATTTGCCTTTTTGGGTTTGCATCATCCATTTCATCAGCAGCAGCACAGCACATTGCATTGTATTGCGCTCTTTACTTTTAGACCCTTGCCCATAGAGGATTTAAATACTGCGCAGTAGATTTTTTTACCCCGTAAAATCAATGGGTTGACTGAACTTCATGCTTTTCAATGCTAAACTTTGTTACTACCTGATCTGATCACTGCCGTGCATCATATTTTGCACCAAAAAGGTTGCCTGTGCATTGCATGTGATGCGGGTATGTTGATTGACTTCCTTCCGGTTCCGGGTTCCGGTGCAGCAAAAATGCACTCTATTTTTCGGATTTCCAATAAATAGTTTTCTTCTGTATGCTAAATATTTTTGTACTAATATGTGCGATTGGAGATAGATTTGAATCTATACAGAAAAAAGGGCAACCTAAAATATAATGGGTAAGGTGATGCATGTGCTTGAAGGGAATTTTCTTTTTTGAATTCGTCATAATTCATGTATACAATATACAATGCACTGTAATTGCTTTATTCATTTCAATCTAAAAATTAATAAGTTTGAAGTTTCCTGTGGATATACATAATACTGCAAAATAATCTTAACACAAATTACAAATTCTCAAAAGATATACTTTTACATCCCAGTCGTCGTGCTTTCTTCCTTTCGACTCAATTAGATTAGATTGGATATAGTTAACACGAGGGTTAGCAATACAAAATATACATGACATATATTATGCTACCAAAGTTCAGACACATGGAACTTCCATGTGGAAGTTAAATCATGTTATGCTGACTTCTGATTATTTAAAAAGAAGAAACGGTAAACTTACAAAAGTGAAAGTATACATGCCACTGAAATATCTTGATTGAAGTGGGTCATGCTTTAGCATGGGATTTAAAATTCAATTACAACTTGAAACCTTCCAAAAGGAAATTAGTTTTATATAGGAAATCAACGCGATAATGATTTTTTGACGTGGCTCAAGAAGCCCCAAAATTGTATCGGCATAATTAATATCTGTTTTGTACAGTACCATACTGTAGCAAAGTTTTTAGAGACAAACTCAAAAGGTATAGGGGTTTTTGATTAATTAAAGATTTTAAGGCTATAACTTCATAGACAATAATAATTTGTAAAAGGACGAAAACTTAAAACTCCACCCCTCCGCAAGTCCACACACAACGCCTGCTCAGCAACCTATCTGTTACATTACAACCCAACGGCTTATTGATTTGTCTGTCTCATATTATTATATCACCGTCTCTGATTGACGTAGTGCATTAATTACAATGGGATATCTAAAGTCCCCTCCCCAGACATACGATAGGAACCAACTAATACGGGAAAGCATTACAGTTTTACATCTTGTATGTAGTATTTACGTATCTAATTACAAACATTCGCGTAACGATTTAACAAAATTACAACTACCACTATAAAAGTTCACTTTACAACTAAATGAGTATACACATCCAACATGATTTTAAAGCAATAAAACACACAATTTGCATTGCATTGTAAAGTGGTTTTCGGTACACATTTGACATTTTATAGATCTTTATCGAAGATTTCTAAGTACGTATAATATATTATACGTAATCTATTATAATAGATACATGGTTATTTATGTGGTTTCGTTATCTCCCACATTCACATCCTTGTTAAAATGGATAACAGTAAAGGAAGGGAATTGATTGAGTGGAGGAGTAACCATGATTAAGTCAAACGGAAAGTTAAGGCTATGCTGTATTCTTACAAAATCAGTTAAGGTTTTACGAACGAAACTGTGAGAATTGCAGCGTTTTCGGTTAGTTGTAGGTTTATTCGGTAAATTAGGTTTTACATGCCAAAAGTTTATATACTAATCAAGTATTTGATTCCTTATATTTTTCGAGAGAAAGACTGAAAAAGAGTGCCCATGTAATAAGTGCTATATATATCATCATATATCTCTCTCTTGTAAAGTATGCTTGCCAGCCTACCTACACATGACACAGTATTTTCAAGGGCATATTGTTTATAGTAAAGTAATATTATTAATAATATTTAGGTAACTTTTTGAACGATACAGTAGTCTATAATAATATATGCAATACGACGAGATAGGTATAATTACATAACACATTTTTACTTTTTTGTTTTAAACTCTACTTCTTCCTTACACTCCTTAATACATACCTACAAAAAATGTACCTCAGCAAGGTTGATTGTGATGCACAGTCCACCAAATTAGAAACATCATGAAGACGAGATCAATACCAGATCCTCCTCGTTTGAAGACGTCGACGACAAAATTGCCACGGCTGATTTACGTCATTCTAGTCGACGTATTCTGACTCGTTGCTTATAATGATATTCCTTCAGATACATTTTCAGTGATTTTGGCAATGGTAACTTGCTTATGGAATCGTAAGTTAGGTTACTACATAGCGCAGCTCTGGCAAGGTGTTGTAGATCGAATGGGAAGTTACGATGAAGCGGGGTGGTTAACATGGGTTCGAAAAACATGCAGCATGAGGGATCCTTGTAGTGTTCGATAAGTCCAGTGACCGTAGGGGACGAGTATACCGACGGGTCATGGGAGTCAAAAGAAAACTGATTGTTCCATTGTTCTATCCGCGCATGTAGAGAACGACCGTATCGCCTGGAGCACAATAATTAATGATTAATGGTCATTCAATAATGAATATTAAATAAGAAAATATTGAAGAAAAAAGAGAAAGTATGCATACCTAAAACTAACGGAAAACAGGTACTCCTCTTGTGCAGAATCTCGTAGTAAGAACGTTCCTTCTGGCTTTCCTTCTAATAACTTTTCAGCTTCATAACGATCAATTTTTCCCCAGTAAAAGGAGCAATTGGTAATCTCTTTAAGGTCCGGAACTAAATAATGAATGTAGTCCACCTAAAAGGAAAACACGCATCAACATAAAATTTCCGCTGTCATAATACCGTAAGTAAGATCTTCGTACTTCGTATCATAAAGAAGCTGTATATATTTCATGTATTCCCAAAGCATAGTTTTTATGTAAATTATTGGATTCCTATAAACTGATGCTGATATAGTTAATGGTCGATAACCCTAGCCTCGACTCGAAATCATACCGTACACACTACATCTAAGAACACGCTGACGCATGTATTTCTTGAAGCAATCACATTTTGTACATACAAATTACGCTTCAATGTCTTTCGAGTGCATAGGTACATGCATGATTTGATCTAGGTATATATCATATATCCAATTTAGCAAAAGGTATCTTGTATCTCAGCGTCATATTTACCTGTGAGTGAGCAGGATACAGATCTACATTTGCTAATGTCAGACCTCCAAGCAGAACAGATACGTCAACACCTTCAGCCATTTCCTTGGCACGTTGTTGGCGCATCCGTTCATCCTCGTCATCAATAGGATAGTCAGCAGGGTTAAATTTGCTTAAATCAATAATCGGTTGTGCAACTGCGGCTGCTATAGATTGAAAAACAAAATTGAAAAATTAGGTACTGTCTGAAATGAAAATAATGATGCTGAAGCTGTTATTAGATTATTCATGCACATAAAACATTTATTATAAAGTTACCGTTATTCTGATTGGCATTCGCGGAGCTGGACGGGCCAGGCTCTTCAGTACTAGTTTTTCGGTACATGGTACAAACACAATTCACGGCCCCGTTTGGGGGTGACTCTGTCTCTGCGGTAGGCTCTGATTTACTTTTTCTCCCACTCATTAACCATTTTTTGTTCCTCTTTCCGAAAAAGTCTTTCTTTCCCGTGCCGTTGCTCGTTTTCACAGGCCTTCTCGACTTTGACCATCTGTCAGAGCGAGTTCGCCAAGAACCACAGGTAATTTCACCACTTCCAGTTGAACTTTTGCTATCACTTTGATCATCCGAATCTTTCTCTACTTCAATGTTAGAAGGGCCAGCGGTGGCAGCGCTAGAAGTATTTGGCTGCGGATCCTTTTTTGGGCGTTTTTCACCTCTGTCGCTACTCATGTCGTAGGAGTTGCTGGTGAATTTTCCTAATCGAGGTCCCATTCACGTAGACATCCCCTATTACGGTGTGCCCTTTCTCAAGCCCCAAATATTTAACTTGGTGGTATGAAAATGGAGTGTGTAGATTTCAGCTCACTTCCACAATGATCAAAAGTCAATTGATCTGAAAATGCAAGGACAAAAGGTTTGAATTATTTAACAGATCAAGGGAATTAATGGACATAATTTTTTTTAATGTTCTTTATGCAATGAAGTATAGCTGAGATGAAGCAATGAGATCATTCTCAATTCTAATCTAAAATCTGCCTACATTGCACAATGCAATGCGCGTGACATTCAATAAAACAGAAAGTAACACCGTTATGTTAAAAGTGTCATGATTGAATATCACTTTGTTCACTGATTCTATGGATAATTCATGATTTCTTACATTGTATTTACATACATTGAAATGTTTGATACAACCAAAAACATTAAAAACAAATCAATTATTATTACCAATGAAAGTATTAAAATTGAAATCAAACTTGAGCTTTTTTAAACCACGTAAATGCTAAGACACCCTCCTACTTCTTCCTCACTCCATGACCAAATGGAAAATGGCATTTTCCCTGCCAAAGATGAACTAATGTATCACAGAAAAATGAAACCATACACACACAAGATAAGATAGAATAGATATGAATGTACCTTAATTGTTTGCTGGTGGTCCGTCTTCCTACGTGCAGCTCACTGATTACAATAAACTTTATTCCAGACGCGTCCTCCCTCGTGGGTGTATTTAGTTCAGAGCCATTCAGTGAATGATGTTTATACTCCTCTTCTTACAAATTTATTACATTGCACCTTTTCTATCGCTCATTTCCGGTGTAGTGGAAGACAAATCTTTGCAACCTTTTTTTATATACTGTGTTTAGTACGCTGATTACATTTTTTTATTCCAAAGAGCAAATCATTACGAGTTCCCCTTGTAGTTTACTGATATGATGATTGTTGTAAAAAAAATCTGTAACACAAAACACGTCTCATGTAAAAATCCAATGAAAACCTTTTTGATAGCTTTTTTGGCTACACACAATTAGCAAGCTCGGGTAATCTTTAGATGATGAGCCCGTTTTCTGACGTGTTGGACGTGATGTATTACTTTGATCTACGTGTGATGATTCAGGTAGGGAGTCTAATTAATGATGCAAATTAAAATCGGAAATGCGGAACGGTGATGATGAGCCCTTTATAATTACCTAAGTATCAATCATCATCTTTTGCAGCCTGTGAGTTGCGAATTGTTGCCTAATCAAAGCCATATATGAGAATGATTACTACTGCACACACAAAATCCCTTCTTTCTAGGCTTGTCACGACGGGGAAATTTATATTCACGTATAAAAATAGGAGGGGAGCTCAAGCGTAAAAGTATTAAAAAACCAAATGACCCCACAGAGAATAATACAGCACGTAGACCTATACAAAATAGAGTGAAGATGATTGAAATATGATACCACAATTTCAACACTAGACATGAAGGCATCCAAAAAGAATGAAACTGAAACGTGGGTCATATTCATGTCTTGAGACTAACCTCGTAAAAATTAGTTTGATTGACGAGCAGGAACCTCGTAATTAGCTTCCAGTTCAGTGCATATACGGATATACTATCTTATTGGTCTCGTCTCGTTTCTAGTTTAGTTGTTGCATACGCATACACCTCTTGAAACTTCATTCTCATTAACAATATCCACACTTTTCCAACAATAAAATTACCCTACAGGTGTAATTAATTGAAGTCGTAAAAAATGTATAGTTAGCCTTAGCATGAATGAGCTAGCTTGCAAGGTAGATTTTGATTATGTTTGAGAGTAGGTGATAGAAGCTGGTTTTATATACCTTTTTTAAATAATCCAGATATTATGCTAAGAGCTGGCCATTATTCCTTTGCGAAAAAGGTGATTTTGGCCAAGCAGGATATCACCTTAAAACCTACCCAATCCACACATCCACTTACACACCTGTGTTCCTCCTTTTAAATCCTATTTCTACAAACTTCACCTTTTCTTTAAAACAGCATAGTCAGCTCGTTTCATTTGGCTGTTTATATAAAGAACTGTGTAGGAGGTATAAAGAAAATTTTGAAAACTTTGCGAACACTCGTCTCATTTACTAATTACGAGCTTCTTGCTCTAACTGCTGGATAAAATCACGGATGTTGTGTGCTATGAATATCAGATTTCATTTTTATGAATGTATGAGACTGTGACTACATACATGGACGAAAAGAATGGGCATGTATCTGTGTATGTATCGTTCTTTTTTGTGAATGTGAATTTAATATAGGTTGTGTGTCGTGAGGATGATGATGACGATGTACAACATTCATACACAACATTCAACTACCAGTGTATCAGATATGATGTGTAAAAGTGAACATATTGCTATCGTATCGCATGTTATGTTGTTTTTGAGAACGAACCCATTCATATATCTGTGTATATATTCTTGCACGATTTCGATACGACCATGAGAATATAGATATGCCTAAATTTCTCACATTCATAGTCAACCATGTATATAATATGCTCATTTCATCATGGGTTGTACATTACAGAGATAGGTTTCCCTTTTTTTCTTTTAATCTCACGTATGTAATGTTCTGATACATACATAAGTAAAACGCGTAGGAACGTCTTGGGCTGGTTTCTTAAGAACTTGCTCAATATCAATATGTTTGAACTCTGCATACATAAGTGCGTATTGCTTACGTACGTACATCCTCTCTGTATCATCGCTGCCAAGGATAACTCTTCGTCTTCACTCTGACTCTGTAAATAAAATATTGAAATACTTCACGGTGCACATTTAATGGCTCTTTGTGTTTCGTTTGGATTTTATATATACGTCTCGCTTGGCTGTGTAAAAGTGAGTGAGCACTGGTCTAGTCTATGTAAATACACACGGTACTTACTTATATATTATTATTATAAAATTGTAAAAAGTGAAGGATTTTCAAAGAGATATTCCATTACATCTTTCTTTCGCATTCAGTCATCATCATCATCATACACCTACATACCCACTTATATGCATACCCTGACTCTGATATATCATCAGTCGGTGTCGGTATCCATCTTTTGTGAATTCTGACGTCATTTCCTCTCGTTGAGAAAAAAAAGCCTTTCAGGTCGTTTCATATGATGATAAAGCGACTAACCAGCCTACATTTGTACTACACATGTAGAAATATTGGTATATTTTATGCATCAGCATGTGCCATGGGATGCGTACCTATAAGTAATGTTATCCATGCGCTTGTATTTTTACTAGGCCCATAGTTAGATTTGAAACGACGAGCAGCTCTTCACGTTTTTCATTCACATGTTGGGAAGCTTTTGTGTAGAGTTGGTGTTCATGTGTATTCTGCAGAGCATTTTAAATGGGTTGGTTTTTGGGGGAGTGAGCTCATTCTTTGTTAGGTATTTATCATGTGAATGGAATGGTTAGATATCCTCTTATATCAACATACACCTTGATTTGTAGTTTTTAGCTCTACAAGTTTCATTATTTGATTTCCCCAGCTCTCGACTACTTATTGTACTTACTTGGCTGTATTATGAGAGGAAAAGGATAAAGTTGTAAAATGGAACATTAAGAATTAATGCGGCTGACACGACGCTTGCAACACTTGTACATGTGAAACTGCCATCATTATCATCATTGTTCCCGTTTCCATTCACGGTGTAGCGATAAATGTAGTACAAATGTGTATCTGAATGCTTACAAACATGAATATTGTATCGTGTCATGTCATGAAGGAAAGTCATCTCATAAGGGTTTACTCTACAGACAGAGGTATTTTTATTACTGGTTTTATTACGAGTTGGTCCATTTCTGTCCCTTTGAAATTACATCTTCTACTGCTCATAACCAGATCTATATATATATATAGCTCATTCAAACATACAAAAAGTGACTTATAAAGGATCCATTGAACATTCGTCAATTGATGCTTTCCACCTTGAAGTTGAGAGAGAAAAACAGGTACATTCATTGTACCGATACCATTGTATTTTACACAATTCAGACGTACGTAAATCATAAAAATAAACCCTGGAGCCGGATCTTTTATAGTTGAATTTTTGGACATATATATAATTACTAAAAATATCTGTACAAGGTGATGATGATGGTGGAAATGTTGAGTAGGACCAACCAAAACTGAAAAGATGGAAAATGTACAAAAATACACACATCCGCTTCATTCACCCAAAATACTGGTTTTGCTGGACTGGATTTTTATCGTTTTCCACACCTATTATATACTACATCCCATTATATCGCAGTTTTTGTTTGATTTCGTGCTCCAAGAATCAAGGATGATATAGCCAAACGAAACTATTATGAGTTGGAGATTAGTATCTGTTTTAAGTAATCATAAAAATGTTTATCAAGCTTGTAATCATCCACTTTTTGGCATTAAAAATAGAGAACACAGCGTGGAGGGGAAGAATGAGATGATGATGAGATGAGAGTTATTGGCTGGAATATACTCAGACAGAATCAAGGATCATGAAAATGATGCTGAACTTGAATTTTGTATAGTTGACGCATTAGTACATTTGTACTTAATTTACAGCAATTTTTGCTTAAGGACTTTAGTAAACTTGTTCATGATAGCGTGAAATTGACAGAAAAGGTTGTTTTTGGATCCATTTGTATTGCACGATAAAAGATTGAAAAAGAAGTACGTTTTATTGCCTTCATTTTCCATCTTTGGTAATTAAGTAGGAAAAGCTCTTTTGGGTAATGTTTATTGTATTGTAGGAGGACACATGAAGGAAGGACTGCAATAAAAAATATATAAATCGATGGAAGCATAATACATTTGTTCCTTAATAATAAGATGAATTAGATCATTCATTTGGTTTTTTTAAAAATTAATTGCAATTGAATGTATAAATCGCGGCTATGTTGTAAACACAAAAGATGAAGGAATGTGACATAACAATCGGTTGTAATTATTATAAATATTGTGATCAATTTTTGAAACGGCCAACTCCTGTGTCATAGTACGCTACATGATATGTATGGCACTTCTTGACTTCCTTAGGAAAGTGTTGTTTTGCATACTTACTACAAACATAATTTACGCAATTGCAACTCTTGCGAGCTTTATGTTCCTGGACATTTATCCAATTCAATAGGTATCAAATGTGTATGCTAGATGTTATCGGAAACATTGACTCGTTTTGCAGTTGTTTTACAGTACCGCTTATCTTGTTGAATTGAATGTAATACGAAGCCAAAATTATTAATTGAAATCTATTCAATCAAGATTTGGCATTACTTTATCTTTGTTGGGTTCATAACATCAAAATCATAGGTAAGGGTTGGGCTTCTTTGGATCAACAAGGGTGTTTGCATTTTTCATGTTTCATACAATACGATATTTTGATAATCAATAAAAATCACGTTATCGAATTAATTTCAACCATATCTAACATAAATTTTAAGTTCTAACACGTAAACCTATACTGAATTGCTTGACAAGAAAATACTAATGATGAGTGCATGCATTCCTCAGATTTTATACCATTAACCAAGAGAGGATTAAAAACGTTTTGACTTTACGGTTGCATTTGTTGAAATTTTTTCACAAAACTACATTACACCTCTGATTAATTGCGATTATCAATAAATCACTCAAGGTTATGTTCGTAAGGTGCTCATCCTCTCTTATTAGCTCCCAAAATCTAAAATTGCATGTTTCATGATTGGCACAGTATCAAAACTGATTCTTTCATAGACGTAATCACTCGATAGGTGGTCCACAATTATGTGCCAACACTTCCGCTAACTCATGCTTGACCAACGGCTCATCCTCATTTTGAGGGTGTACGTGAGCGATATATCTGAGCCTAATTGCAAACTTAGGAAATCCCTTTCCGGACGCATCATTAATTTATCAACTTATTGCTTGTTAGTCGGCTTTAATATTCTTGGGTGCTCTAATTGTAGTGAACTGAGAACCTTTTAGAAAAATGAATGAAATACCAACAGGATCTCAATAATTATTAATAGGATTCAGCTCGTTATGTACTCCCTGACCTAGAGAAAGCTTCCTCTTCCCAACATACAAATACTTCAGCCTAATGATTGCTTCCAGATATTCAGCAATCCCCACTTTTAGTAAAGATGTTATAATGATTTTGATTTACGTGCGATATAAATTGAAGCTCAAAACTAATTAACAAATGACGTACATATGAGCTAATAGCGAGGATCTAAACAACGGATATTTCTTTAATATTCCACAACACTACCAGATTTACATTGCTCACATACAAGTACGTATATTACAACAAATTCTCGTTTTTTAGTAATCATTCATAGCAGTTACCATTCACTTCATTTTTTCAAATGTATAAATTATTATTGTCGGAATAGGCTTTAAGTGGAAAAGTCGTATAGTTTGTACTTTCCCAGATACAATGGAAATGTTCGCGCAAAAGTATTATATAAATCGTTTCTTTATATATATAGTCTATGTAGTTCAAAACGTCTTTTTTTATTTTTTAAGTTTTCCAGCTAATATGGAATGGAGGTATTATTACATGCAGTAACTGCATAGATAGCCATTGGTTGATTGATACAGATCTTAACATTTAAAGTTACATCGTCATTATTACGAATTTACTTGAAATCTCAAAAAATATGTTCTGGATATAAGTTTGTTAGGTGCTGGTTAACTGTGAATCTCAAAAAAATAGTACTACTACTACACTACTCGTCGTCAGTAATCATATCTTCGAAAAATTTAATTAGGTTTGACAAGCCGATGAGGTAGCCATCCTCGTGATTGCCCAAATCCCACGCTTTGTCATGACTTATGGAAGGACAACCTTCTGGAAGGGGACACGTTTTGGCAAAGTCTATCATCCAAACTGAAGCTTTCGTCGAGTCATGAACAAAGAGTAGAGAACTTCCTATTACCTAATGGAGAAGAGCGTTGATTTAGCACACAAAAAATTAGCATTTTCATATAATGTAAATTGGATTGGAGAAAGTTTGCATACTTCATGTGTTGAGAAAAATTGTGACTGTGCGAGTGCGATTTTGAGTGCGTTGAGGCGCTCCAGGTACTGCTTCACAATGTCTGAACATCCATTCATAAATGATGAGAAAGAATCCTTGACTTGATTTTCAGATTTCATTGTTTTAAAGTCTTTTGAAGATGTCCCATCACTCCGTCGGATCCCTTCAATGCGAAACCCGAGTGTGGCAGTCGTAGAGATCGTCTCTCTCCAAACCATATACCTGTTCATAAATCAATTGTCAATTTAATCATATTTAATTCAAGTTCACTCAGCGGCCACATTCCGTATTTATTTGGAGACTTGTATAATATGTATATATAAGTAATTGTTGCACAACAATCATAATTATTATGCACATCGATATAGACTCACCTAGGCTTTGTAACACCGTGTAATTTATGCTCCTCTGGTAAAGGTGCAGTGGGATCAATCTGACACATTTTTTCGTACATGTCTTTTCTCAACTTGGGTTTCTCCTTGGCTTTCATCAGCTCTTCTTCTAAATATGTGCGAACCCCTATCTTACAGTCCATAACACAAGGGTTGGAAAAATGTCCTAGCAGATCTTCAAGTTCGATGAATTCTGAACCCAACAATAATTCAAAATAATTAGCTATTCAAATATTCAAAAGGGTGAAAGTTTTTATACCCAAATATAGTTTTTTTTAAACAGCTCGTTTATTACATACCGTTTCCTTCTTCATCTTTGAATTGTCCATAATACTGTGGTACGTAGGGCTTTAATGCATCATCCATGAGAATCTCTAAAGCTTCCTTTTCTCTTTGACAGAATTTTTTGAGAATTGTACCATGCTGCCTCCCTGATTTGAAGTTGCCTTGATGTCCAGCGAGCTGGATCCACGGTTGCTGCTGCTTATTGTGATATGTCTGGATGAAAGGAGTTACATGGTGGAAAAATGTTTTTACTTTAGTCCACTTGGACACCTGTAGAAATAGATCAGACTCGTTAGTACTTTGAAAACGATCAATTGACATCATACAACATTATATATCATGCCAAACAATTCAAAATTCAATGTTTTTCTTTGTATTCAAGAGCACATTCACAGAGACAGTTTACGAGGAGGTTTTTAAGTCGACGAAGAACCATGAATGACATGACTTATTTATTCAGTTGTGAAACGTTCCATGATTAATAACTCAATGTAAGCTGTATTGTAACAAACTAAATTAAATAAAAATGTAGCTGTGTGTAGGCATTGCCTTATTCTGAATGGGAGTGGGGTCCGAATCATCCGTATCCCATTCCGAGCTTAGGTCATCACTTGAAGGGTCCCCATATTCTGTAGCAGGGATGAGTCCCAAAAGAAACGAGTCGTATCCCACTCCAATATTCATGTCGTTTTCGGAAGAAGCACTTTGAAAGAGAAATATCAGCATAAGAAAAAAATGTACAAAATGCTCGTTCTATTAGATTACTTTGGGGGAAAAACTCCTCTTAATTAAATTGTACGGAAGGTGGGGAACATCATATAAACAGGAGCTACACGAGTTTTCTAAATTGAATCTTTTTTTCAATTTCAACCCACCTACCAACCAGCATTCAATAGCAGCGCTGGATATGTAGGGCTGAAGGTCTACTAAGTAACACAGAGAGTCTAATATCAAGTATGCAATGCCATAAGTGTGCCTTCCTTCCTAACCAAAGTTAGTAGGGAACGAAACAGAATTAACTAAAATGAAACTAGATTTTTTCTCGCTCTTTACAACTTGCTCCATCACATCGCTATGTGGTATCTCCATTATGATAAATACCACACACACTCTCTGCTTGTTGATTTACTCACACATGAACACACTTCACAAACTCAAGTTACATTTTCTCTCCCTGTCGGTACATTCAACTGTCAGTTATTATAACCACTTTAACCAAATGTACTTATTATACTCATTGAGCTTATATGGAGGAGCAGTTAGTTTTTAGTGAATGCCCGAATCGCATGCATGCTTGCCGCATGTATCACACAGTTTTCAATATAATATCACATCAAATCAAGCTATTGCCATACTCGCTCTCTTACTTTTACCAAATTCTCCACATTAATTCTTTTTCAACCATCGATACATACAAATGCACATAAAGATGTCGTAAAAAGGATTGACTGAACCTGAATTCATATTAAAAACTAGCAGACTATAAGTATATAAACGTAATATGCAAAAGTCTGGCTTGTATGCTCTATTCTATTCCTCCACAAGTTCGTTTGCTTGAAAGTTCAAATAGATTTTTATCGTCAGTTTTGGGCTTGAAATTTAAAATACATTAAATTTATTAACAAAGAAGTGCACAGCACCACATGCGCATGAATCTCATTTGGAAGTTCGATTATTATAGTAATGCTTGTAACTTGAAGTTATATTTCAACATGGTATTTCATATATAAGACAAGCATGTCATGTCACACTCACCAGCGAACGAACGCCAGTGCAGTTTGTTGTCTGTTTTCATTGTAACAAACACAATGTTCCGTTCTTTTTTTATTTTGCTCCATTACTTTACTGCTTCATCAGCGTTTACGATTTTGCATATCCACTGAACAGAGCTGAGATACGGTTAGATTCGATGAAATCAAAGAATGGTATCTCTGGATGTCTAAGATGAAATATGAATGTGATCTACAATCTTTACAATGAAACGAATGACTTGTATAAACGAAATTTTCCTATCTTGAAATCCCTTTGTAGTCAGATCTATTACCCATAAATGCAGTTTAACATTATATCGGCATTTCTAGAATTAAGTACATCGCTCGCTCACCTACGTACGTATTATGCGTATTCATGTACTTATTTGTTCTTCTACAAAGTCACATCACAAAGTGTCTATTGCATTCAATTCGATACAGATGGATTGCCAAAAGACAAATCTAATTCAAAGTTTAAATCAATTATTTAAAACAGATGTACATGAATGAGACAACAATCCTTCCAAATGTGACTGCTCAAATAAACTCGTAATAAATATCATGAGCTTCACTTCAGCTAAAAGTTTTAAAGTGCTGTAGCTCTTTCTAAAACATGACGGGATGCAAATCCCTGTAATTTTACTGCTGCCGATCAGATCGTGATCATGACACGCACGAAGTGAACTGTCTGAGAGCCTAACCTGCCAGAACAAAAGAAGTAAAATGACGCATGCCTTCTTGTTGACAATAAAAACCAGCCTGTTTATCATACACAAAAGGAAACTAGCTTTTTGTTTTAAAGCCACAACACACCTTTACACCTTTGTGATTGGTATCATAATAACCAAAATCCACGCAAACAAAACTGTTTTGCAGATTTACAATCTCCTCTGCACTGCAGGTCTCCGTTTACTACGAGACGCCCAGACCGGTATGGTTCGATCCCTCAACTAAACTGAATAGAGAACAGCTACCACCCTCCACTATTTAAATTCAACTAACAATGTTGAGAGAATGAAACATGCAAATATTTTTGCACTTAAACAAGTAAATCTTGAGCTACATAGTTTACTAATTATTAAATTTTAAAGCTATACTATGACGCAAAAACCTGCATGAAAAACAATGATTTTCTAAGAAACTTAATTCGCTGATGCGTATGTGTAATACTTGTCGAATTGAATTGTGCTGACGATTCCTGTGTACTCATTTCCTCTAACGCCATGACTGGTTAAACCTGGTTAAACAATACTCTTAAAAAATCTTAATATTTGTCTATTTCGTCATCATAAATATTTGCATTTGAACTCATTAACTAACTCTCCACTTTCTGATAACCGACATTACGCATTATTCCAACGTATTTTGAAGAAGTAGCGCGATATTTGGCGAACCTACTTGCAAGCGTCATTTACACATACATACTCGAGTAATGGTTGAACAAATCGAACCATTTAATTTGCGCAGTAGAGATTTTATCTATTTTAGTTAAAAAATTTGAACGTTTGTTATGTCGTAATTCTAATAATACTTTACTTAAGCTGGTTGAAGGTTAATAGAGCCTCAGACCAGAATCAATACAAAAATCTACGTAGTATCAATTGGTTATCCATAAAGGTAGCATAAAAAGAATTACGACATTTGCCATACATAAAAAAATCACATCAATCATTTAAAAGCATACAGCTATCGTGTATCGCGAGAGCAAAATAAATGTGAACAGCAACGGTTAATACCTTCTATTCAACAAGTTAATATATCAAACATTTGATATTTTGCCACAAGGACGGGTTGAAGTAGTAACCATTCTACTATTTGCATTCAGTTAAAAAATGTACAAGGAAAGATATTGAACTGTATTACACACAAATCATGAAAGCACACAATACACAAAACAAACACACATGCAGGCACTTTACAAAGAAGGAACACACGGTTCGCCAACACAATTCAAACTCAATTGACGTCAATACAAAGACAAATAGACATCCGGTCAATAGGAGACCTCCAATCGGACTAGTAACAACCGCAGGAGACTAAAGGCTAAACGAAAATGAAGTATTGCATAACCACTTTCCTCCTCCTCATACACTTCAATTGGTTTGTGTTTATTTTTAAAGTGCCATATATAATTAAACATTAAACCGCATTTCCAACTTTCATAGCTCTCAATTTACACGTTTAGAGCGTTTGCACATTGGCAGATGCAAAAGTTTGACGAGTTTGCTTATAACTAAACAAGTGGCAAGAACACATGTGTGGAGGCTTATGATGATGATGATACAATAAGATTAATTAAACTCAACAGCCTCTTGGTTGGAACTAGAAGCAAAACCGCAACCAAAAATTCATGTCATTTCATTCCCATAAATTTTGAGGAGGCCAACCATAGTAATTTGCAAATGAAATATTATAGGTGGTGTACAAAAACCGGGTATAGAACTCAAACACATGAAGGAGGAACAACCAAAATTGCCTATTCGCTCGTTGTGCGTTAGCGTTCTAAAAGTTATGTGTGCATAACTCATTTCAGGTATTTCATCACAACTTTTGCCAATACTCCATAATGTATGAAATGAATGTATGATTTTGGTTGCAGTGTGTGTTTGTGAGCAGGCAAATACATATAATAAGCCAAGGTTCTTCACTTGCTCAGCCCTGACTATGTAAAATACTATAATTGTAATTACATCTTCGCCAATTTAGAATTTTGTGCATGTGCGTGCATCATCACATTACTTACACACACACCAGCACAGAGCCTATATACCAGTATGAATACCTATAGTACTCTACAACAGAGATAAACTTTTCTTCCTTTGATGGTAGTACGACGACGGCGTAAAACGAACCTAATGGTCCATCAGCATCAGAATTTCTATCCTGGCAATTGGTTGTAGTATTTGTAGTTTAATATTCAGTATACCCCCATGATAAAATGGAATGTGAGTTGGTAGCAAATCTAATATTTTTCCTGCCTACATACATACTTGATGCTCTCAGCTAAATCTAATATTATAAAAACCAAGCTGTGTGGCTTGGTTTGTTTGGTAGTATGGTTGGTGATGTGATGTGATATGCCATGCCATCATCGTTTTACGTTTACGTTATAGTTGTTAAGTGTAAAAGTTAGGACGCTGATGATGAGGTAAGACAAGGTCAAGCTAGCGAAACCAGCAACAACCACAGCATAAGTTTCAATTTTATTCTCATGCAAGGAAAACTACTTCATGCGATGTTGCCGCAATGTGATTGTAATACATATTAACTGCAGGCAAAAGCGACAAAGACGGGAGGCTGATAAACAGCAGGATTAGAATTATAGTGTTTCTGCTTTTCTTTTCTAAGTTTTGCGTAACTTGATCGAATATGTTGCCTTTCCTTGTATTCACCGGACCTTACACAAGCATCAAAAAGTTGCTAGATTAATTATCAAAGGTTTATCATTTATCATGGATCTCTAGCTCATACATACGTCATTGAAATACCTAAATATTGCGCCGGTATTGAGAACCACTGCATTTTTTGGAAAAAACAACTTTTAGATTCCAGATAAACCACTGAACCTTTTTCCTGAGATTTTTCTTTGCGTCCTAACCAGAAAATTTCGAGGAAAATAAATTTAATGCACCTGAATTGTATCACATATACATATACACACCAATATCCGTGTGAGAACAGGTAAGCCTTACCGCGTAAGTTGAAGCATGTAAAGACGTTCGTATATGAGCTACTACATGCTAATGAATTAAGCTACATTTATAACAAAAGTTATTTTGCAAGAGTCAACTTCTAGTTTTATATTTTAATAGCTAATTTTGGTAACACCTATTTTGGTTTTGATAGCTCCTGTTTACTACCTTTTCCATGCATAAATAATAATAAATACACAAGTCTTCAAAATACTTTTATGCTACTATATATTTCATGTAATCTATACCTTTCCCAAACGTTAGCTGAAACGGGGTTCCGCTCTATACCCATGATGATGCTTCTGTTTTTTTTGTTCGTAACTAATACAATAAACTGTCTTGATAAAAACACTAAAAGAAATCCGTATTCAGGAGAAACGCCCTTCTCGTGTTTACATATAACTTTCAAAAAAGAACACTTTGAGTCACCAGCGTCACAACATAAATTTTCCAAATATAAAATTGAAAGTACTTCATTGTGCACAAAATTGAGATAAGGCCAGTATGCTGACTAAGTTCACACAATTGGCAAAATCATTGCAAAAGCGTATTCGTGATTGAGAAAATGATGCGCTCAAAATCAAAGCAAACTGCGCAGGTCCAATTTCCAATGTGAGAAAGTTAAAACTAATAGGTTGACGATGGAAAAAGCAAAGAGCTATTTTTTCAGGCTAACAAATTGCGTAAATTTCCATTAAATGATGTAAGAGATTTTGTACAATAACATTACTGCACTGGTGATGCATCATCAGCGCATGAATGACTGTGGTATATTTCCTTTTCGCTGTTTACAACCTTAACGTAAAATACCACTTTGTATATTACTCAAGCAAAATGATAACGACAACTGGTGCGACACTTATCTGTCCTTTTTATGTTTTGATGGCGCAGTCATGTACAAACGAATGAAACCTTTTTACGTCGGCTTAGGCAAAGTAAACTATCCAAATCCAACGATGAGGGAAGATGTGTGTTAAAACTATGAAAATGAAAGCATAACGAACTCAGCCAGCCAGATCCAGACAAGCTCTACATGCCATGATTACACATGAAGGATGTGAATGTTATCAAATTCTCTGTATCAGCAACAACTAACAACAACATTCCAGCGTGTATGGAGGCAGTACTCCAACTCCCAAGTGATATAACATTCATCGGTACTCCATTTATGTGTGTTCCCCAAATCATATCATATACACACTCTTTGTTGTACAAGAGGGAATTAAGCAGGCATATCCGTATCCCATATCGACTTTCGAACTTGGAATTCATAAAAAAATAAATCTCACGCTTGTATTAAGTTAGTGAAGGCCGGACGGAATTTTTTAAAAAAATACAGTGATAATAGCAGTTTGGAAGGACAAAACTTAAAAATAAGCACTGATCTATGACGTAAACGAACTCTTGATTTTATCTGGAATCTGCGTATGAGGGGAGATGTGATGCACTAGCCACTAATCCAGGCCATGAATTATTTATGTATTACTAGTTTATACGAACTAAAAACTTGTTGCTGGATCTTAATTTGAAGGTCTTATTTATACCCTCTTTACTCTTATCCATCTTATATTTTTCTGAATACATATGTATTATTTTATAAAAGTAGGTACCTCTTTCTGCCCCTTGCTCCAATACAGTGGTTGCGCTTCCAGCGCCTATGTAATCGCGTCGTCAGCGACATTCTTCCAGAAATCTGAATTTCAGCAGTTCGTCGAATTTGAGAATTGAGACGTGGAGTTGATGAGACTGATCAAGCTTACGAAATGTTTCTCATGCATTCGCAATCAAGTCCAGATTTTTAATATATTTTCCCAGAACTGTACACGCCACAAGATCTTCTGCCAAGGATGTATCTACGATCTATATACGCACTTTGGGAAAACTGGATGAAATCAAGACGACTGATGAAGCATTGGATTTGTCCATCGATGACCTCACAATTTAAATAATTTGCATACACTTATTCACTTTAACTTTCCGTTGGTTGGTCTTTGCCCTTTCATAAGCATACTGCATGTATGCACAACGTTATATTCTTTTCATAAATGCTTTATTGTTGAAGGAACAAGTATAAAGTAAAAAAAAACTTAGATAAGTAATATGTATGGGTATGTTTATGTATTCCTCAATAAAGCCGGTCTGGTGACAGAAGCGATGATAAAGAAAAGATGCAAAAATTTTAACCATGAACGATGATGTGTTGTGAGGATTACCAACAAAAAATATGTACCCCAAAGATGATGATGAAGTCAAGATATTTTTTAATTTTCAAGAATGAATTGCTCGTTGGGGGTTTATACTTGTACGCGTGGTTTCGTCATTATACGAATTCTCTGAACTGGCTCAGTACAAAGCTACACAACAACTAAAAACTGCCTTCACTTGAATCACATGAACTGTACAGCAACACCATTATTTTAAAGGAACTGGATATGATCTTCAGGACAAGTTCTTTTCTAATTTCTTGCTCAATACCAATTTCTCTCGGCATTTATTTTACTTGGAATCTGGCCCAAAGAAACAAAAATGTATGGTCGTTTCATTCAAAGCATCGACTGGCAACTGACTGGGCAATTATAAAATACGTAACCAGATTCAGTTTATGCTTACTACATTCATTTATAACGTCTTAGATTTTAATGACCATCTTTGCATAAAATATAGGCATGCAACGATGCTCTTCTGTTTTCTTTCTGCAGACTGGAATCAGCACTTGCGAAACAAAGACAGCAGAGAATATCTGCATAATAATATTATGACGATGATATGATCAAGATGATGATATATAATACCTAAACACAAGTTATAGTCAATTTTCGATGGTGCTACACAATTATCATAAGTAGTATATAAGCGTCCACCATGCAGTTCACTATATCTTGTACTTTTTGATGAATACCATATGCCTAAAAACCTAAGAACTGCAACTGGCCAACAGAACGGATATCCATTATTATGCTATGCGATACCTACCAACTTGGACAAATTACGATTATTAACACTTGAACTCTTCACTCGATTTGCTGGCAACAGAAAGCAATTACTGGGCGTCTTGAAACGGGAAAGATCATTTCTGCGTCGCATGTAACAGGAATTTAAAAAATGATCGCTGGTCTGTACGCTGTACTTAATTTCAACATGTTATTCAGGTTCTTTAGCGTAATTCAGGTAAATAGACTTTACATCATTAACTGTCCAGCAGTCCAGCCACACCGCATGTTTGCATAATAATAAATGTTGTTCATTGTCTAATCCTCATTCTCTTTTAAAATGACATGTGTTCACTAATTGGCATAAATACTAAAGCAAACGAATCCTAATCCAGATTAGCCAGATTCTAATAATGAGATTTACACAACAGTCTGTGAGAATAGAGAACTCATAGTAATGTTGTAACTTCCAATAGTAATGTTTTAAAACGATTCTCCAAGATGAGGAAAGCATCTTTCGGGGAAATACGTATATGCTCATTCATTTCTTGTATATAGACATCAAAATAACCCATAAATCAAATCAAGTTAATGTAAAAAATCAACAGAAATCATGCGACGCGAGCTTCATTTTACAACTTCCTTTAAAAAAATTTCATCAATCCAATCTCACAGAAATCCTGAGAATCCCATCACAATAAACACATCCGCACAAATATATGTATGGACATCCTGTTGATTGTGTGACTGTGATTGCCGTCAGCGCAGAGACATTGTAGCTGCTCAGTGAGCTTCACACTCACACTCCTTTTCCATTCTAATTAATGAATTAAATTAAAAGGTTCAGCCCTTTCGACCATGCATGGCCACGCATTGAATTTGTTTTAATGAACAGTTTATCACCGCTGTATGAAAGGGAACGCTGATATGCAGGTGCTACAAAATGGTTCCTCCTCCTTTTGAGAAGCCTTTTTCATCTCGAGCTTTATGTATCCATCGACAGCATCAATTACTTCCCTCCTTGCCAAAACAAAAGGACAGGATATAATATCAAAATGTGGCTCACCATATAGCTCAACCATTTAACTCAACTATCTATCATTCACCCTTCATAGGACGGTTGACTAGACAAACATGTTATATATGCGTATTCTTATTCCTAATCGAATGAAGCTACACACACGAAATAACCTTCCCATGACAGATATTATAGTGGCTTCCAAAGAAAAAACAAAGCACATTTCCAATATAAAAATACACAATAATAATTAATAAATAAAAGAGAGCTAAAGGGATGAAGAGACGAAGGTCAACTGCCAAATATGGCATAAAAAGATACCTATTCAAGTCAAGTGCGTTATCGGTCAAAGTCATTTCATTATCTGTCACTAATATTATAAGCACAAACATGTGAAATCCAACTCACTCGTACACACTTTTTAGTACAGATTTCAGGTTTCTCTCCTCATGTACTCCCTGGAATGTCATCATAGGTCTTCCCAACACAAGCTGTGTAAGGGTAACATTTAATGTTCTACAATCTCTCAACTTCCTTATGTTCACGTACGAGCCTACGTACATCCAATATTTAAGTATCCAACCTGTGGGCATCCACTAATCTAGTCACAAATCAGGTAAAAATATATAACATCCGTTATAAACTGAACTAAACTAATAAAACTCATAATAAATGCTACCATCAGACAGCCAGCAAATCTTGTGTAGCTCTCATAAAATATATACAGTAGTCCCTCTGTTTTTTTCTGTAATAGGGTCAATATCTTTATAATCTACATGATGTTAACCAAGAAAGCTCATGTTTTATGTGAGGATTTTATAGTTAAAATTATACACATTCACAATTCACAGTTAATAACATGGCCTACCAATAGGGAAAACGTTTACTGTTGGCTATGACGTCAATCGTAAAACTAAAAGTGATCCAAATATCCACCCATATTGGTACAGATCAAAAGACTGCATATTGTTTAGGATGCGGATGTGTACTGAAATATTGGATGGTGGCATTAATTCTCCGTATTTATAAGGCATGCAATTTCATACGGATTTACAGATCAGTATATATATAGTCACATAATAAAAAAATAAAAATTGAGAACCAAATTTCGTTCCAAAATAAGAAATATATATTTGATTATAATATCCGGTATTGCAGACACAATTTCCTAAAACCCAATGACGGTAGTAAAAAATTGCTCATGTCATGTTGAAAAGATTTACGAAATCAAAAACCCACAAACAATGCCGTACTGCTCGTATTCGTAGTGATAAAGATCAGAATGGAACCAGGTGGAAAAGTAGGTCGCATTGAAAAGGTAGTAAGTTGAACGGGCGACACTTTATTCTATCTAATCTGCTAGCTACTTTTCTGACTTGTGATACAAATCGAAATGGTGTGGATAGGAATGTTGAAAAAAGTACGTCATAAAATTAAACGAGTACCATCAAGACAAACAGGCACAGCGGTGCGTCGCAGGAAATGGCTTTGCATTCCAATTTATATCCATTGTTACACATGTCAACCCAGCCATTTACATGCTAATTAGTCCATAAAGTCAATTAATGCATCCTGAAGAGCGTGTACTTATCATAGGTGGTATTAGCAGAGGTCATTCAAATTACAAGTCATTTTAATTGTCAACTTGATAATTTACTCTTGATTAATCTTTCCAAGCCTGTCCATCACTCTTCCTAGCCTTTAAAAACTGCCAACAGCGTACGTATATATACGTAAATGGCTAATAGAAACAGTGACTACACACCTTTTGGCAGTCAGCAGTGCAATGCAGCTAGCTAAACGTCCTCCATAAAAAACCTTGCATAAAATCAAACAAACAAGTTACAGTCAGTCGAGCAACAAGTTTGCAGACAAAACTACTGACAATAATGTGTTAATTCAACGGGAAGGAAGAACAGTTTTTTTTTCATGATTGCTAATTTATCCACCAAAACTAACGTACTTGGGTTCATTCCCAACAATAAAGCATTTAAAATTAGGAACAATTTACATAAAAAACTAGTGGAAATGCACAATACAATGATTATTTATTCCGAACAAGTTAATCCTTCCAAACTCGTAGTACTCGCAAACTGTAAGAATATTGCTGATTGACACAAACTGTATATATTTTTTTGTATACAACTTGTCTCGTGTCCTGCAACCAACTTAAAAAATTCTTGCACAGATCACATTTTCATGCAAGTCTTTCACTGAGGCTGGAAACATTGCAACTGATGATTGCGAGTCTAAGTCCATACTTGGGTCGCAAATCGCAAACATTTTGCTCACACGCAAACATCTTTTTGCACAGGGATTTCGTGCCTAATTTCAATACACAGTCAATACTTACTACTTTCATTATGTTAAGAAAGATATATGAAGGCCCAAAACTTTTCATACCTGTTTACTCTTTGTCAATATTATTATCCACTATCCACCAAAAAGGAATATAGTGGTATGACCAGCAGAATACAAATCAGGAGAGACTGGGAGAACAAAAATGCATGACATCAATAATCAAGACCACCACCATATTCGCTAGTTGAAATAAATTTGTAGATATTTATTTTGCAGCTCAAACAAATGTACAAAGATGTGCAGGTGACAGCAACCAATGTATTTTATTGTAATCGAAGTAACCACTTCCAGCCTGTCTTCCTTTCAGTTCTTACTGGCGAAGCGAATCGCAACAGCAATAAATTATAACGTTGCATGCAATACGTAAATAACAGACGTAAGAAAATCTCCACCGTGTATTAGTTGTAATGATGACGATGATGGTGTGAATAAATGAAATGAATGCATACTTATATTCTGCGTGCCTCTGCGATTGAAGATAAAAGTTGTGTGAAGTCAAATGACCCACAAAAAATATTATTGTGATTTGCGTGCATTGACTATTATGGAAATTGTTATTGTCCAAAGTGCAGGAAACAGAAAAGGAAATCTTTCCATATATATCTTTTCATGAGACAAACATCATGATATTATTATGATGATAATCCTCCAAGAAAAAGAAGGGCTTATATGAGATATTTTCACAGCGAAAAATTTCCTTTTTCGTGATGGCAGTCATTTCAAAAACAATCAGTAATGTGTCAGAGGGGAAACCATTGTCAGTTTCAAACGAAGAAGAATGATCTACGGATATATAAGCAACAGCCATTGTCATAATAATAATTTAGCTCTGGTAGTTAGTGCGATCGACTATCTCATGAAATATTACACTTCATATTTGATTTGAGCAGCTAAACTTAAGCATTCCATGAACTGGGGCTTCTGATTGACACCAACACAGCCCCACAATTACTACGCATAACGCATTCACTTGATTCCATTAAAGACTCGGCATGATGCTGTAAATTGTAGACAGTTAAAAAAACCATGTTTCACATACGAACGAAGTTGAGAAATGCGCAAGTGTTACCTCTAAAAGATGCTTTGAATGGAGCAGTTTGAATATGGGTTTGTTTTGAGCAGTCATACTTTGTTTCGTTAATCTTATCATAATGCGCATTAACTACAAAATTAAAACTGAAAGTGGAGGCTGTGGAGGGTTGATGTTGATATCCCATCATTATCACATTACAAACAGAATTAAGCACAATCTTACAACAAGTGTCATTTAATCACAGCTCAAACATTTTTATGCTTTATAAGCTCCTGTCAACAACAACAAATATGCCCACCCGGTACACTTTTAAAGGAAAATATTGTCAACGTAAATGTCTAATGATCCTAAGTACATTCGGCAACAGTGCAGCTCTGATAGTAAGAGGTTTGATACGGTCAAAATTTCATTAGATGAACGAAACGCTCATTTGTAATGTAATAATTGCTATCATGTTTCCATTCTGCCTCAAGCTGTGACAAAGGGCTAAGGACATTCATACCTCAATAAGCAAGTTTCGAGGACGTCACTTTGTGTGTGTACACAATTAATTTTTTTATATAGTTGACACAAGTATTACAGCAATTAGATAACCAACTCGCGCTCGCTTTACGACTTAACAACTTAATGGATGAATTGCCCTGTGAGTGGCAGCCAAAGTGAATCCGACCGACTTTAATCGTTCGCGTATTATATGATGATAAACAATTAGCAGGTTGCATGGAACGATGCGACGAGTAAATATAAGTGGTTAGTTATAAATTTTAAGAGAGCTTTTGCTTTGCTCATTCAACACAATCAAGGCCATATTTGTTGTGCCTCTTTAAAGTATTTTCGATTCATCATTATCACAAATCCACGTAACATATTTATACATCTAAAGTATAATCTGCATAATGCGATAAAAATTATATTTTTAATGTAAATGAAGTCAAAACAGATATCCCTCTTTGAGTTTTTCTCTGTCCTCTCAAAAGAAGATAAGATTAAAATAGTGGGTTCATCTAGCGCAGATTGTTTTACAGATGTGATGTGCCATATGGCCATAAATTTAATCATGTCCATGTACCTTCTTCATGCTAAGGTGTATTTTCTGTTTAAAATGACGTAAATGGTGTGCAGTGCGAGTGACGTGATACCTAATAGATCAAGTGGAAACCAACCACCAGGCCAGGCCAGCAGATATACATACTTTTTTCTTGCATTAATAGTGAAATCAACATTAAAATTATTACGTGCAAAGGTATACACGCACAAGACTTCAGAAATGAATATTTCAAGGACAAACGTTTTGTGACATGTTCAAGAGGATAACTATAAAACGAGTCTATGAAATATATCATAATTTTTTATTGAGATGGATTACTTTTTATGATTTTAGCAGGTATTTTAAAACAGGTTGCAAGTGTTGTAAATGAATTTTCATGGGACTCTTTTCGGGCTTTCACTCATCACACCAATATTATACATGTGCGTACATAATTATTACATTTATGGCGTATGTAGTAAAAGTAACAAAATGCAGTTATAGCTTTTGCCTTCTGCTCATTCTTTCCAGCGGTAACATATCACCCACTCAATTCGGCTATGCTAATGAGCGCAGTAAGGTTACATAAGTGACGCATGACTCTTAATTCTATTTATGGTAAGCTGAGATTCATTTTTGGCAAAGCGGTCGTTTTAGGATAGCACTTTTATTTTTACAAAGGTTAAAAAAGAATATAATCAGTCCGACTGATAAGTATACTTTTGCTCAATGCTCATTTTTTATTATCTAAAGGCTATATATACATTGACGAACCTTAAAAAGCCTATGGCTGGACCAGGTAGTGCGTCATAAAATCACAATAGCTAAAAAGCTTTTTCTGTAACACATTCGAAGTTTCCACATATATATATTATATAAGCAACATTTATTGTGCTCAGGGTCAAATTTGCATGAATATGTTTAATACATACCGTCATGAATTTTTCCTTTAACCTCTTCTTAAATCTGTTGTCATTGCGAATGTGCTCTTTGAACAATCGGAGTAGAGAAAAACGTATGAAATGCTTACCCTGTTAACCGTTTCCTCCACTTCCTCCTCATTTGACAGCGCCGTCAAATCCGACTCGGAGAAACTTAGTGAGCTACACGTACTACAGTCTGAAAATCTTCTCCTTTGTTGCTGCTGGTTGAACTCGGCATCAAGTTCTTCTAGCGTGATAAATGTCTCTCCTTCCTCCTGACATAGGTCGTGATCGCTAATCACCACCGAAGGAGGACGTAACAGTCTTCCATCTGGCCCTAAAGGGCCTAAACTACTCACCGCTGCCCCTACGAGCGACGATGATGAGGCACTCGTATGAATCGACGAGGTACTAGTGGTTCCTGAGCTGATTTGTAACGTTGATGAAGACAATAGAGGCATTCTTTTCGAGGCACTTGAAGTACTTGACACCGGAGCACTAGCACCACTACTGCTACACGAACTACTTATGCTCCTTCTAAACTTTTGCATTGGTCCAGCACGAGTAGTCGTTTGGTCGGCTACAAAGAGAGGCGAGTTTGGTGTGAGAATTCTGAGGTGAGGATGTTGATGGGGGACAACACACGACGGGTTTTTAAAGGAAGAAGACGCTGTCGACGACGCTGATGAAGCGGAAGATGAAGTGTCCTGAGGGCACGAGTGTCTATACGAGGAATATATCTTTTTACTTGGTGATGCGTCACCTCCAGTTGGAAGACTGTCATTTGATCTGTAGCTCTCTGTCTCCTCAGCACTTCCAACTGCAGAGTCATCCGATCTTTTCCTGTGTCTAAATGGGGCAGGGATCTGAAGGAGGTTGGGAGTAGATTTGGATTTAATACGACACATAGATTCGGATCCGCCTCCTTCTGACGTTGAGCTAGTTGTCGTTGTTGGAGAAAGTAGCTCGGTGTTGATAATGCAGCATCCTTCATCAGACTCATGGCTTCCACATTTGATTGAGCTGTTAGCATCTTCCATAAAGTCATTGCTGTCGTCACACATAGCAAATAGGAGGTCTTCTATTTTCATTATAGTTAAAGTGAGGAGATGGCACAATATCAAATCAAAATAGGAGCAAACGAAAAGACACAAGGACATGGGTGGAGAGTTATCCCTGAAAACTTTGCAAACTAACAAAACCAAACCACGTTGGTGGTATTATTGTCTAACCTCAATTTCTATCAGCACCGTTTCTAGTAGTACTCTGGTCTGGCAGCACATGCCTCATTTGCATGTGGTATTGCAAAAACTAATGAACAATCGTAAATTATAGACTGGGTTTGCCCGAAATACAAATGTTTAATTATTTCCACATGCTTGTATTATAAACTGAAGTTTGTGGCATTTTTCAAAGTGAGCTAGTCAGATTTGTCATAATCTCCATGTCCATCCATAATAGCTGATGTGAAGAAAGCTGCAATATATCTCGTATTAATGAACACTGAGACAAGTGTAACTGTGCAAATTATTGCAAAACAAGGCAGTAGACAGATCTAAAACGGAATACTTTTTGTTAACTTAGAAAACATGGCTGATGTTGATTGTAATTAAAAACGAATCGTGTCTTTTGTCAGATCTATATACTTCATATTCACTTCACCAGAAGCTTCTATTTCCCCATCATTCCACCAGTGGGATTTACATTAAAAGAATCAGCTCGTAAAGTACCATAACTGTACACACCATGTGGTATTATAATAAATCGTACACTACAGTAAACTTTCTCTTGGTCCAACACACAGATTGCCAACAATAAATCTAGTCCGCCCCAAAACCAAACTCACTAGAATCCTTGTAAATGTATATAGAGTGAGCAGTTAAATTAACTGATTTTTTCCTACATCTTGATCCTTTTGTACGTTTTTCTCATTATGATGTTGAGGGTACAGCAACAGCTAGAGAGGAGCCTGAAGAAGAGGATGATCTCGCATGACTTGGCATTGGCTCATGATGAAACGATGCACAGAGGAGTTCTCAACTGCTGATGATGATGAAGCTGGGGCATCAACCATGACGAAGATTTTTGAAGGAAGACGGTATCATCAATGTGCGTACATGAAAATATATATGCCACCAGACCAGACCACTGATTGTGAGTTTGTATTCCAAAGATCTCCGCAGCGACTTAATCTCCACTTCTTTGATTTTCGTCAAAGTTAATTATCAAGATCTCTCTGACAGAAAAAAAATATTGGGGCTGACGCGAGAAGTGAAATTCCAGTGCAGGAGTATGAGTGGCAGTGAGATGATAAAGATGAGACAACTTGGGATGTTATGTTAGGTGATTTGATGATGTTAATAATTTTTTTTATCCTCCAATAATTCAGGCAGTCCAGTCCAGCCACACCAGATCAAAGTGAGAGCAAGTAAGAAGGACAGAACCGTGTGGAGCGGTAGTCTAATCTAAAAGTGATTAATGAGGATAAAGAAAAGACGATCAGGGTTTTAATGTTTTAACAGAAGTGTATGATAAAAAGTAATAATGGTAGAGTTTTAAATGGGACTCTATACGAAATAAGGTTGACAGTCAATAAAACTGCGAGGACGAAAGTTCAATGAAATTCCTTGGGCCTTGTGTAACATCACAATGTTTGATATTAATTTCTTTAAAAGGCCGACGGACCAAAGATACATGAGGAGAAAAGAAATGTAAACCACATGTCTATCCTCATGTCTTCTTTTTATCGTTTCTTGTAATCAACATATATACATATAAATTCCATCATATATTACAAATCTGTTTGAATATTTGTTTTCTTTTTTCATTTTAAAATCAGCTCGTCTTCCAAGTGGAATAATAATATTGGAATACATTAGGAGGGCAGTGACAGTAGGAGCACGCAAGTAAAAATATAGTAGAATCCTATCAAGGAATACGATCGGAAAATTGAAATCCCATGGAACTCAGATTATATTCAGTAAAAAATGAAAACGTTCAGTTATTCCCATGAAATCAAAAGGATCTTGTGTGAACAAGGAAAAATAAATTTTGCGACAAAAAGTCAGAAATTGTGGCTGATTTGAGTCGGCAGCTGGATAATTTAAGTTCATTTGGGTTTATATTGATAGGAGTTCATTGGAGTAAAATGTGAAAGTCTCCAGACCATCACTTTAAAGCACATTATATCAAGTGAAGGAGAGCATGCATGCAAGCTTCAATGGATAGCCGTGCATGCCGGCATCTCTATAAATTTGGTTGAAATGAAAATACTCGTAAAAATAAATAAATACCTTTTTTTGCCTGACTGAATACAAAATTTACTTTCGTATGCAATCTGGTCGTCAGATCATATAGCTGAGCTTTATATTATTCCAATTTGAAAGGAGGAAGATGATGAAGAAACGTGTGACTCGACTGCAAGTTGCATGAAAGATCGATCAGGAAGCTTTTCCTCACTCAAAAAAAGAGATCCTTTTAGCGGTGATGGTGATCATTATAATAATATGGATGACGTATGGTTTGCCAAGAAAACGAAATTTACGTAGAGCGTTGCCCTTTCTTCCTTCATGACCGGACCAAATCTTGTTTTTTCATCTGTATTTTTTAAGAAGAAAAAAATTAAGTTTAATACTCAGAAAATAAAAAGTTGAACTTTTTATGGAAATACATATATGTACGTTTATGCGGGTTTGAAAAGGTTTTTTACAAAGGTTTAGATAGAATAAAGATTTAGCGATGCTGTCTATCTATATCAAGACTATGCATGTCTAATTTCACACAGCTGAACAATTAACTGCTTTCAACTAAGCATACTTATTGTGACATGGTTCCGGTGTAAACATTTTTATCTATGTATATTCTTCTTTCACTTCACTAAAACCTTTTTTTTTTTCAGGAAAGCTGGGTGAAACTTTTCCCTCAGTTCAATATTCTGTACACAAGAAATATGAATACTTGAAAACAAACACAAATTTCTTGTAGCAATGTTTGCTTTCCCCATTGCATGATGATCTATCTAGCTGTCATCAGTAAAAGTTCTCCATGCTGCCATAGCCAAAAATGTGCTTTCAGAGCAAAGGCGTATGGTTGACATACCATTTCATGCGTGAGGAAACTCATTGGACAAAAAATGATTTAAAACGGTTGGAGCATAATATGCATACATTGTTGTTACAAAAGCAGGAAAAAATTTCCAATATATTATGAACTCCGTCCATCCGCTTTACCTAACACTATGAACTATATTTTTACACATTTTTTAAGCACTCATAAATTTTTGCTGAGTTGAGACTGGCAATGATATTTTTTTTAAAAACTGCCTATATAATCCAAATGTGCTTACCACCAACCAAACAGTTAATAATAGGTTGAAGGTACATATAACCTTATTTACACGATTATTATTAATGTCCGTTCCGTACACACTGCTTCCTTCTGTAAAACTCCATTCCACGCTAGTGCGGAACAATCAGTGGCCTATCTGTCTACACAATATACTCCAAACTGTAAACTCAATAGAAAATTTTTGTTTAACTGAATAAATGGAAGTAACAGCATTGCACAGAGAAGAAGAAAAAAATTGTGTGAGCACACAGGAATCACATCATAATCATCACGACAGGACATTGCATTTGGTTTCCTTTTGCTGCATGCTTATGTACTTTTGTAATAATAATAAGATATAAGTATGCATGCTTTTTTGGTTATTGGCTAAAGCATATGTACCGTCACCGCACACAACCTCCGTCATCAACATCAGCAATAAAAGCAACAAAACGGCGATGTAGATAAAGGATGCGTTGAACGAAACCAACTTTTTCTCTGCTGCTCTTTGTATTATTGAACAGATGAATAGGAAAGGCTTTAAGTGCAAACGGCACAGAGAAGAGCAACAAAAAGCAACGCAGAAATACACAAGGATAACTTCACATGTATGTTGGAGTTGGATTGGATTGAATGGATTTGAGTTAATAGTAATAATAATAAGCATAACAACACTCACCTCACCTTTACTCGCACATGATACTCAACATCACATAGCACACATGATGAGGGCCATAGCCAAAACGCACTTTAAACTAAACACATGGATATGCTATTCAGCAGTACAGGTAAAGTACTAAAGGTATGCAGCAGGCTCTGCATATACATGAGATTTGGTAGC
The DNA here is from genome assembly GCA_001718145.1 of Orchesella cincta. Classification (NCBI taxonomy): domain Eukaryota; kingdom Metazoa; phylum Arthropoda; class Collembola; order Entomobryomorpha; family Orchesellidae; genus Orchesella; species Orchesella cincta. The sequence goes on from LJIJ01000343.1 coordinate 116,915, forward strand.
AGCAGCAACAGGTGAATTTTTGTGTATGAGATGAGTAGATGAGATGAGTGAGTGCTGAGCTGATTGTGAGTTTGTCTTATTTATTTACCACCAGACCACTGACGCGAGTTTCCTCTTTACTCTTTCTCTCTCGAATGGAGATTGCAGGTAGATAGATGGATGAAAAATGATCTGACTGATTGTGAGAGCAAATAATATGCATGCTCAATTCGTATAATGTATCTTATTTATATTAACGCATATACTCAAGTCAACTGCACATTATTCTTAAATCTTCCACCGTTTCACCAGCTTTTGTATGAAATCAAGTCTCTCAAAACTTAGAAATGCATATCTAATACTAAACTACTTGCATGGTCTGGCATAAAGAGGATAATGATGGAAGTCCATGGACGCTTGTTGGCTAAAGGTTGTCTACTCCCGATTCTTTCCTTCTTCTATGTTGCATTTTGATGCATCGGCAACATTGAAATTCCTTTAGATTTACATGACAAAACAGTAAAGTATCTTGGGTTATGGCATGGCACACGAAAAAAAAATGATGATAATTAAAATACGACAGAACAAACTAAGATAGCCAAATGTCATCGGATTTTCTTCCTCCGAATAAGGAAACCAGTATATTATGGAAGAAGATAAGGAGTCTTGTGACTGTTTGGAAGTTGCGTGATGTAATGACTGGAAAAGCCAATTAAATATGCCCAAATTTGGAACAATGACACATGCAATGTTAGACAATGTGGAGTTTCTGCTTTTCTTTGGTTCTTCCTTGGCAAAGTCGCTGTGTAAATCTCAAAATTTGCAAATGAAGTCATACTATCATACCCAATATGTTCCTTAAAACCAGCTTCGGGGATTAGGAAACAGCTTTTGTAAAGCTGACTGTCTTCATGTTTGATAAGATTTCAGTTCACACTTTTTGATTCGAGTGCCACTCTTTGTTCCTGTTCGTTGTTAAGAGTTCAGTTCACTCTCAATGACAGTATTGTCATCTTAAATGATATGACAAAATTATGCAAATTAGCAGAATGATCTATTATAATTGACAAGATGGTAAGTTACTATTTGGACTGATTGGCAGTACTGACTCTGCTAATAAGCGTTACGATTTTGGCAAATAAATGTTGGCACAATGCATTTACGTATGTATGTACGTTTGAAAGATAATGGCAATCCTCCTACATCAAGACGTAACAACAAGAAGAGAATGGATAAGTAAAATTGAAGGAAATCTGATCACCATGATTTGAGGAACCAGCAAGCAAAACATTTTGTAAGGTGACACTGAACTCGATGAAAACCCATATCCCTACTACAGATACAAACAAATCCTATTGACTAAATAGTACTATAAATTAAGCATCACTAATATTATGTGCTGAGCGATGTCTGATCGTTTAAAAAATGTAGCAATATATTATTCAATGAAATAATATATTTAACATTCAATTACAAGTGGCAGTGATCCTGATCCTGCTTTACATAATGTATCTTATAAACTGCATGCCTCACATATAATGCAATGCAGTGATTTCGGCTTATTGTTCGTGTCTGACGCAGAGGTTACCTGGTGCTCACACTTTTCATGTTATATACAGGCTAAGCTTTTCAACTATAAACAACCTTCGACCTTACTTTTCTTCCCTGTGAGCTAAACTCACAAGCACGCGCATTTGCAATGTCATCTAAAGAATATTATTATTCTCTCTCACACAATCTCCATTGATTGTATAGCTCCTATAAGGCAGCGTAACATATTAGCAATTCAAGGTGGTTGAATCCCTTTTACTATGCATGCATGTTATTATTATTACCACGAAAGAATTGCCCAACCAAGTTGAATGAGTTAAACATGATGTGATTATGGGCCTTTTGTTTGCCCCACAAGTGTATTTACACATACTTGTAAATCAGTTTAAAAGAGTTTGAAACATTTGTAAAAACTTCAACATTTGCTTGACGTTGTTTACAATCATAAAGTGAAATGAGTAATGACTTAAAAGGTTCCTTAATTATTATTAGCGCATTCTATTAACTTTTGGATAAAGTGTATGAACGCACAAGCACATAAAACATTTTTTCAAGATGCATAAATCACAAGATGCACGAACTCCACTCAAATCTTGTGGAGTGGCATTGGCATAATGTATTTACTTGATTGGTGGACACAGTAGGGAATGATCAGCAAGGCATGTTTCTCGATTTGACAAAAAATCTCTAATTGCCAAATGGAATGTTTTAATCCATCGTTGATATGGATGTTAAATGTGATAACCCCAAAATCACGATCGTCACAATATGTTTACACCTTTACGTGCCAAACATTCAAATCCAGAATGGAAAAGTAGTTTTTGGCAAGCCTTTAGATAAAAACTAACTTTTTGGCTTCTAAAACTCAGCTCAGGTGCAGAGTTGTCTAGTGTCTTTTATAAGGCTAAACTGGTAATGTCATACGGTTATGGTAATGGTTTCGTTCGTCATCATCATCATTATCATCATGCGTTTGTACATTTATACTAAAGGGATTGCCATACCAAGACCAAACCTAAATTTACATTTTCCATTGCTCTAGAGTAGCTTGGACCACGACCATGAATATGAATCAAAACAGTTTTACTTTATACCTCTCTCGTCTTTGCGTACTTAAAAGTATTTTTACATAAAAGGACAAGTATCATGCTGGTTTTTGAGGAATAACATTTTTATGCAAATCTCAGAAAGGTAAGTAATACAGTGAGCTTTCATATTTAAGATATCACTACTAATCGGCACGTTTTAAGCTAATACCTTTTCAGAGACGCCACTTGTTCACATTCCCATTCCCACTTTGATGAAAAGGAAGGAGGATTACACTTCAGAAATGTATATACACACACAAATGTAAATCACATGCAGTAGCCACCAGCAAAAACGGTCACCTTAAGCATAATCCTCGGGTTCCATATTTTATCTTGTTTATAAGGTCACCAAACACGGCGAAGACACGACACGATTTTATCTTTCATTTCTTGCAGCTTTGCATATCAATATTGTATGCTTAAATGCAAGCTAAAATAGTGTATAGTATATATCAAGCTTTGTTTCTCTTTTCACAAGATTTCAAGAATCATAGTCAAATGGTAGAAAATCATGTCACAGTTTACAACACGCACTTGACATTGAAAAAAAAACTTCTTGCGTCAATTAATCCAGTTATCCTTACATATTGTCACTTGAGCGTTATCGTGATATCTTCAAAGTTTTAATGATGTTGTAAACATTAGTTGCCTAAAGACGTAGTCCTTATGACAGATAGAATGGTAATTTATTGCTTTCAATCATGATGCGAGAGCGAACATTGATGGGGTTTTCATTTAGCAAAGTTGAGAATGGTTTTGGAATTCAGACACTAGATCTATATTCATTTCAGCTAAAACTTTGCATCACAATGTTCCTTAACACTATCACTGTCTCAAGGTAGGGTTTTGCAAACTTTCAACCTTTTAATTTTTTACCCTGCAACTGTATTTACACACTAGCTTTCACAATACTTAAACAAAAATGAAACTCAATCTCCAATCCAATCCATAAGCATAGTAGTCAACTACTGCACAGTGAACACCAAATCGCTTGTATCATCTCACAATCACTGGAACACATGCCGCAGAGCTTCTGTTTTGCGATGATCCATCAACTATCATCATGGAGTTTCATTCGTCATCTTATGAAGTCTTCATTCAATGAGAAGAGTCATGTAACTTTTTCATGGGCTGTAAAAAACTTCTAGGAATTTACTATTACGTTATTTCAGAATACGACTAAATTTATTATTACTAATGGCAAACTGCATGAACATGAAGGAAAGCGTTTATATGCACAACGGACATGAAGACTGTGATTGTAATGTTAAGTGAGTTATATGCTTTTAGATGGATTCGTAAATTTGACATTGCGTCGCACTTTTATTGGCATACTTACCTTCAAAATGTGGACATCGTTGATGATTTCAATAGTACCCTTTGAAATCTTGGTGGCAATAGCCAAAGCCTGGAAGAAAGATGTCTTTTCTGGACCAAGACCGGTGTTTTGGGCTGGAATGATTACATCCAATGGAGCAACCGCACCAGGCTTGGCTGGAGCTCGAACTTTGTTCTCCAACAGCTTATCACGGACCTCAACAAGATCACCAGAGGTGAATACGAAGCCAACATTTCCTCGGATGTATGGGAGGATTCTAAAATATTAATGAAAACCAACATTTAACAAACATTCTGCTTGAACAAATTTAAAAAAAGAAGGACATGAACATACCTTTCCAGAGCTGGGTTGTTGTCCAAATGACCCTTGATGGCCTTCCTCATCATGGTGTTCTTTCCCATGAGTACGACAGCAGTACCCCTCAACCCAATACGGATCTGCTGCATTTGCTTCGACCCGACATTGTCAGCACCCACGATGAAGCACTTGGGGTACTCGTCCATCAACTGGACCAACCGGGTGAAATAGTTTGCCTTCCATGTGGCCTTGTCCTCCCGACCCATCTTGAATTAGTGGTGAGGGGATGTCACGTTTAAGGACTAAAAACAAAAAAAATCATTTTTTAAAAATAACTGACAGCCCCAATATAATCCATCAAAATAAACAGATTTATAATACAACTCAAAATCTACACCCGAATTCACTTAATTATCAAACTGCGCAATATCCCAATATACGCAGTATAAATGAGTGGACAAAAAAGCACTAATTACATCAAAATTCATTACTTTAAGCACCAAAAAAATACATCAAACGGTTTCCCAGCGTTTGCCCTACAATTTGAACCGATAACCACTTTAAAAATTAGAAAATTAAGCTTACCTCGACCGAAAAATATTCAGAAATTTTTTAGCGTGCACGGATGAATCAACCGCAATTGCCAAACTGAGGATATTCCTTTATGAAGTATGGGATATCGCTTTCATGCTCTCCGGCTATTCAAGCTGCAAGTTGTTTCGTGCCATGCACTTCTTCAGCCAAATGAGAGGATCAAATATCCTTATATAGATGGCAGCCAGTGTAACAACAAAGTGGTCAAGTGTACCACAATGCCCCAAAGATGAACAAAGGTGAGTTTTATAGTTTTATGCAGAATGAGAAAACGGATGCATTTTTGTTAATTGTAGAAAATCAATTTTTCTATCATGTTAATTAGATAAATGTATATAATAACAATAATTAATTATTGGCCTTCTGCTCCTAATATTTTCCATCATCTTCATCACCGCCTAATGGATCCCCCAACCTGGTTCCTTTCCACAAGTTGATAATCATTTCCGTTCCTCTTTCCGCAATCATGATGGTAGGTGCATTGGTATTCCCGATGGGAACTCGAGGCATGATTGATGCATCCATTACACGCAGACCTGTGACTCCAACGACGCGAAGTTGAGTATCGACAACTGCTCCCGGGGATCCTTCAGCGCCCATTGTTGCTGTTCCAACAATGTGATGAAGGCTGACCGACACGGTCCTGGCATAGCATTCCCAATACTTATCAGATCTAAATTTGTATTGTTCACAGCCTGGAAGGACCTTATCAGTGAATCTGCCACCAATGTCATGAAACGTTTGAGTTTCTTCGACGATTGCCACCGCTGTTTTGATTCCTTCCACCATGGTCTCCACGTCGTGTTGGTTGTCAAAGTAGTTGGGTTGAATGCGAGTGGGCGACATGGGGTCCGTGTTTTTCAAACGGACGTAGCCTCTTGCTCTTGGTCTCGCACCGGAAACGATGAGGAAGAAGGAGTGGTATCCTATTGCATGCTCGTAGTAGTCTTGCCAAAGTTGTTTCTTCATTCCGAACCCTCGGGCGATTTCAGAGGGAAAGTTTTCACCAGCGGAGACCCCGCAAACGATGATTTGGACATCCGGCCAGTCTCCTTCACCGGCTGCTTTTGCAAGTTTCGTGGAGAAGAAGCCGGTGGCTTGGGTTCCAGCGGAGGTTAACGCTCCCTTTCCTTGAATGATGAAACGTCCGATGGTAGAGGGGTTAATTACATCATCTCCGATGGAGAACTTGATAGGCTCGTTTACAAAGAAGGGACCCAAGTAGACTGACAAGTGGTCTTGTAGATTAAGTCCCACAGGAAGATCTTTAACTAGAGGAACCTTGAGATAAATGAAAATATTTTAAAGAATATAAATTTTAAATTTTCAGAGGAAAGTATGTATTTCTAAGATGTACATATATAGCTTTCATACTCCCATATTACGAAGATGTCTTCTAGGGCCAACACCGGAGAGCATCAGAATTTGAGCAGTGTTCATTGTGCCTGCAGTTAGTACTATTTCTTTTTTTGCAAATGCATGTTTTATCTGACCGTGGCGTTCGTACTCAATTCCATAGGCCCGTTTTTGTCCATCAATAAGAACCTTTAAAAAATTTAAAATCTCATCGGTCCGGCACAATTGCTATATTTGTCAATAATTTCGTCTGAATCATACTTTTCGAACATGCGCATATTTTCTAATGGTTAATGTCAATCTGTTTCTAAGTGGGTCAAGCCATGCACCATAAGCTGCGGCTCTTCTGCCATCCTTCATTGTGTACGTGGTGGTGTCAAAACCTAAAACAAGTGTCCAGTCAGATCCAGCGGCATACAAAATGTTTCATTCATGCAACAGAGGTGTGACTAAACAATAAGTGTGCCACATCCTTTCGCTTGCATTAATTGCCTGGCTTTCACAAGCTGTCATCTTTATGCATTACCTTCAGTAAAGTTTCCATTGATGTCTGATCTTGGCCATCCCATTTCGACTGTAGCTTGAACCCATGTCTCTCCAACACCGGTGAAGTCGGGTTCTAAAATAAATTATACATAACATAATATGGACAATGTATGCAAAGCAAATGTCGTTTTGCTAACTAGTATTATGTATTTCTATTGTAAGGCACCTATTAGAGTCATTGGACCACGAGTTCCGTGAAACCCATCTAAATTAAGATTTGAAAATCCATTGTACTTTTGCACTTGAAGTTTACGTAAGATTATAACTGACAACTAATGAGCTCCATATATAACTAGGTACGAACTGTCTTGCCATCTCCCAATGTAATTCTCCGACTTTTTAAAGTACGGTAGTACTGCGTCAAAACTCCAAGAAGGGTCTCCAGTGAGTTGTGCCCATAAATCGTAATCCTTAGGGCAACCTCTTGCATGAATCAAAAAGTTTAGATTACTTGTGCCACCCAATCCACGTCCTTGACTCCAATGAGATCTCTACGAATAAATATCTTATATGTGTTAGCCAAGACAGAAGTTACAAATCATAAAACTTTCTATATTGAAAGCCATACGTTCTTTGGAGATCCCCAACAAGAATGTCTCTGGGGGACAGTCTTGTGTCGCCAGTCGACCTCGGGATAATTCAGCATCAACAATGACATGGCTGGAATGAGCTGGAAATCATTCATTTCCCCTCCAGCTTCTAATAGCAGTACATCGTAGTATTCTGATAATCTATACGCAGCGACGGCTCCAGCCGTGCCTCCCCCCACTGTAATTTTGGACAGCCACAGGTATCGAATTTGAAATTCACAAGAAATGGAATGATTAAACAGTTCAGTGATTTTTACTAACCAATGATGAAATCAAAGTGATCCTTTTCAGTTGAAAATATTGAGTACGCAGTGTTTCCAACGCTGTCAGATAACCTATCATACGCTGCCCAACTTCTTAGGTATACACTCACAGAGGCTAACATTGTGGCGATCACTGTTACTGTAATTCCTCTGAAAGGACCGCTACTTTCAGCAGGAGCCCTGCCCCGACGCAGCATTTGTTGTAGATTCATACTTAATGAGTTTTATGTGTGGTTTTTAGGTTTTAAATAGGTACTTTAAAATAAACTTTTCCCTTTCATTGAATACCACGTTTAATCACGTAGGATTCGGTGCCCTTGTTATGCGAAGCCGCTCATGCAGATATTACACCCGACGGTACGCCAAGTATACTGATATGGTTTTTCATTAATATTCTTTGTTCTGTAATTATTATTATCATTGACATGTTCATTTCAAAGCATATTCCGTTCTATAAGGTAGGTCAGCCAGATAATGGTGTGTGTATCGGTACAAACGTGACCACTGTATTTGCATTGAATGCCAGTTTTATAGTAGTACAGTAGACTACGTGATGTACAAAAGCACGTAGCAATGATCTAGAAATAATGCTGGAATTACAAATTATGATAAATCCACATCTGGAGCTTCCGCATCTAAGTATACCGACGGCATAATCATTTATTGCATAGAGCTCTATTTATAGGCTCTTCATTAATACAGAGTACAGACAGTACATTATAGTTAGGATTTTTTCAGTTAAAATGAATGTATACGACATATCATGTAGAGTGGAAAAGAGATACTCTCACATAATATATAATTAAATTATAAGCAGCTGTAACTAATTAGCTTTCCTTTTTCATACGCCATTATCAATGCATGTTATACTAGATATTTATAAAATATGAGCAATTAGTGACAACGCAGAAATCAGTTTAGCATCTTGTTAAAATAATTCAACAGTTAGAGTACAAGAAGATACTACAAACACTACTTTCTTTATCATCCTTTTCTAAAATGTATTATTATGAACAACTGCAGCAGACCCGAATACAAATTATTATTACTTACAACTTATGACGATAAAATGCAATAATATGCAATGTTAGTTTATGCCATGCATCTTGTCGCAAGTGGAATCGGTCTGAACATTGTTGCATGGATGAATCTATTGTGAATACCAAATATTTAAAATTACAAGGACATTGTCCTTCCTAAAACTTGTGACTAGAATAGAGGTTTCACACTACAAAAAGTGGTTTGAAAATTAGCTAACCACAACATTACAGTTTTTTGGAATATTACATTTGCTAAGCCGAACTTGGACTAAGCAGGTGGTAAACCATGATGAAGCGTATATTAAAAATACTTCCGAAAAACAGGTTTGGGAAGTGGTAGCTTTTTTGCATTTGCATCTGATAATAGTTACATGAAAGAATACATATAATTGTCTATTACTAGACAACAAGGACGTCATATGAGATAGACGTAATTTCATAGCTGACTAACAAAAGTGTCATTCGGAGACATGCATTATTACATTACATCCAATTGCATTTGTCTATCAGTTTCTGGTTTTACAACTTGTTCATGCTACTGCATGGAGATTTCATAGCATTAGCCAGGTTGTGAAGATGAAACTGGAAGGAAAGAGCATAATTTTTTTTGCATGATCATTTATTATGCATAATCTGCCTGAATACACTTGTATGACGCTTCATTTACCTGAGAAATATTTAAACTCTGTTCAAACAGAAACTAGTATTAGTCAGCAAAGTTGACGTTAGTCATTCAGTCACCCATTTCATCTATGAACCATACATTATACAAGACGATTTTAACGTAATTTATAAACACAATTAGTCAGCAATCCAGCCAGCAAACCTTTGAGCTACAAACATAAAGCACAGTGGTGAGCTAATCGACAGAAAAGGAAGATAAAAAACGCTTTATATACGGAACTGCAAGAAGTAGCAACATTGGTTCAGTATGCCGAGCCTAGTGAAGAACATAATATTCCTCCTATTCCTCAGCTGTTTCCTATCTCGCAACACAATGGCATTGGTGAGTTTTAAATCGAAATTAAATTCTAACGATTGTAAAGGATTGAATTGATAAGGTAGCACTACCAAAATGTAAAGTCTGTATATAGCATATTACAGCATATAGCACTAGGGCTATATGCAAAGAATGGGCATTGTAAGACCTCATAATACATCTATGCAAAAATATTTATTCGCCCATTCTGTTCTTTCAGGAAGTCTCAGAAGCGCAGCTAATTGCCCTGGAATCATCCGGGGAGCTCCTTGCCCCTGAAGCCCTGGTCCAAAGGGTAGACAAAGATTTGAAGGCAATTCGTTCCAAGTTTCCAGCCGTGGCCGAAGTTCATACAACTGGAAAGTGGCAGCCAGGAAGACTGTTGATAAGTAATGTTAAGAAGGAATCATTGGATGCAATCAACAAGAGTGCTTATGGTCCTATTGAATCCAAAGCCATTTTCCAAGATACAATTTACTCTGTCGTCTTTCAAAAGCCATACAATCCGCAAATACTCAGCGAGATCCTTAAAAAGGAATTCAGCCTGACTAGCGCTGACCCGGATGGTATCATTGGTGGCTCCTCCAGTATCACTTTGAATGCTGGCTCATCACCGACTGGAAAAAATACTTATGTTTTTATGAAAGGATGGGGCGATTGTTTTGCTGGTTGCATTAACAAGCATTTCTGGACATTCGCTGTGGGGCCGGATGCAAATTCTGTGGAGTTAGTGGAAGAAAAAGGATCTGACCTAAGTACCATGAACCAAGAGGGCGGTGCTCCAGTAGTGGGTCTGTTTGGATAACATAGTGTTAATTGGTTGATTTACCTTAAGTACCTGATTTTTTTTATTATAACAACAACTACAAAAGTATTGCAATAAAGCACAATGTTTTAACTCAAATGAATGATAAACTGTGGAATGTGGAATATGTTGAGTATTTTGTATCTAGGATCTCATGTATTCTGTTTACATGAAAAAGGCATCACTCAAATAGATTTCTTCAGCACAGGAATGAAATGAAACCCATGACGAATGAGTATTGTATTCATCATTCATCACCAAAAAAACGATTACATACATAAAAAGATACACCCAAATATCTTCACGCAAGCAGAGAGATCCTGCTATCTTGAACTTCATACTTCATCGGGATTATTACACCTGCATTGCACCAAAGAATCTTGAAAGGAATGGCCTACCATATTATTATGATGACCTTAAACAGCACGATCAGTTCTGTGATTAAACTGATGAACATGATTAGAGATATTTTTAGCAGATAATTATATACAGATGCCGTTCTATACTGAGATGTAACGTAATACAGCTTGCATAATACACAACTAATATTATACTCTTTTGGCAAATCTTTAAACAAATCTCAATAAAAAACTGTTAAATCTCTTAAAATGCAAAGTAGCAAACATTCCAATATTATAGATTATGCTATTGATTTTCAGGAATGTCAAAGTTAAATCATTGTTTAAATTCTTTACTGCAGAATATTTCATTTTAGACAGTCAAAGTTAATGGTCTTTTAAAACAAGTAATTACATCTGCCATCATATCAATTTAAGAACAAGAAGGCTTAACCGTTCCGCATTTTTAAAGTTATGGTTGGTACATTTCCTCATTTTATTATAATATTCCTTTGCAGTTCTTTGTGACAGTATATGATGATCGCACATTGACTTCCGGAAGGCAGCTCCAGCTCTGGCTTACGATTTGGACTTGTAAATGTAAAAGTATCATAGGTACAACTCAGACAACAAAACTTCTTTAAATTGAAGGGAAGGATCAAGGTTACTGTAATTTTGGCACTGTCTAACGTCAACACATTTGTCCATTGATCAAGTCGATTGAGCAGTTAACCTTCATGGAGTTGAGTGGAGCATTACTTTACCAGTGCTTAAAATGCTATTTAGCTATATCCACACAAGTATTCCAACAGCTCAATTTGTTTTTGCAGTCAATGTGCTTCATTAGTTTCATTACCTTTCCTAATTACTAATTACAACCAAAACCTGGTATATGTCTCATTATAAATGTATTATGTGATCAAAACACCCACTTAGCTGCTCTAACCTTGATAGAGAATTGATGTAAATATTTTTACATTGCGTGTTAAATTGACGATTGGCATTCTTGAGGTGACATCCAGCACCTAAGCTTGAAATTCTTGAGTTTTGATTCTGACTTCTTTATTTCCAATTTTTACAGTTAACGCATAAGTATATACATCGCACGTGCAGTGTAGAGATATTATGAATGTAAAATGTAAACCAACCGTTTGCAACTGTCAGGCCTACAAGGAAGTTTTCGAAATCCGATACAGGGATTCCCTAAAGATTAAGCTTTTCGAATTAATGCTTACTTACCAAGTATATAGAGTATTTCTAACTAATCATAAATCAACCTCGCTTACTTGGCAAAACGTACCAGTACAGATTATACTCGGTGAAATGGAAAATCAAATCGTTGCAGCATGAAATATAAACCTGTTTGAATTTATTACTACATATATGTACTTTTATTTTCTTCTGCTATGACGTACCTTTCAGCTAAACTTTTTGAAATGAGACTTACGATACGATGTAGAGAAGGTGCAAATGTGAAAATCCTGTCGTTAATTTGTCGTCATAATTGTATGACCCAAATGATCAAAAACCCTGAAACTTGTTTAACTGTTTTAGTTTTAGCAGCCAGCGGTATACTAAATTTGCCGTGTGCTGATCGCATTCATGGCTAACGCCATTAATTTCAAAATTACATTTTGATTGACGTACTGAGAAGCATACAATTATGAGCGAAAAATGAAAGAAGGGAACATGGTATGTTTATAACCACGTGCCTTACATTAAGACGGTATTGACATTAACCTGCGGAATTTATGATTGTCATTATCTGAGTGAAGCTGTGTAGAGTTGAATATGACTTGCAAAATTTCCTTGACTGAGGTGTATCCGTTGTCATTTTTATTTTACGTGTGTCATTCTGTGTTTTGCAGAGATGTATAAAGTATTTACGCCATGCAAATTTGATTCTGCGAAATACTAATCTTGCTAAATTCGGTCGCTACTATTAGGTATATAAGGAAAGCAAACATACATATTTTATAGTGAAAATGATTGATGGAAAGATGTGTATGCCATTTTGAAGGACCTGAGTTCAAAAAACTTTATTTAACCGACTTGAACAATACATTTAGCAATAATGCAGTACTCCTTGTGACATAAATACTAAATACATTATAGACTTGTATTTACACATGTACTTAATGGGTTTACTACAAACTACACTCGTTATAGTATTAGATCACCCCTTGAAATTATAAATATAGCTCACACGGTTGGAGAATGCATGGAGAGATGCTCAATTTAATATTCACGAGGAAGTTGGATATCCACTTATAAATTGTTACAATTATAATGAATAGCTTTACAAAGTGTATGTGTAAAACATATATTATAGAAACTAACTTTGGTTGATACTTTGTCATTCACCTTGATGCTGTTCCAGAAACGATTTGTCTGTCTACTCTACTCTGCATTTATAAAGCTATGGAACCAAACTTGTAAAAATCCAAGTAGCCTTTTATTATTATGATAGTACAACAATTTTGTATTGTTTGATGGAACATTCAGTATACAAATTTTTAACCATATTCAACATTGTTCCCATATATCATTAAAGTTATTTACGATAAAGGTGAGCAGGTAATATAGTATGTGTACATTTTTGTGAAATAACGTCCGTATTCTATGCACGCCAAGAATGCTATCACACGCTTACTTCGTTGGCAGACAATTTTTTGTACAGTTTAGGAGGATTTTGCTGCATGGATCATTCATAACTATACATATTTTGGTTTGGCTGTTGGTGGAAGACGCACATGTAACGATGTAACAGCAATTTTTCTTGTGTAGTATACACAAACTTGAATGCGGTTATGATTGCTCACTGCATACATACTCCTCTCATGCAAGCACCTACAATTAACCAGTAAAAGTCAACTGCTCTTTCCGTAATATTCCACCAGACACTTTCAATTCAGTTGTAAATCTGTCTATTTACGTCATACTTATTATGTGTCTGCATGAGCACAATGTTAAATGTAGAGTGCATGCATAATAAAGCATATTTTAAAATGTATTAAGATATGTATAATGGCTAGGTCTCCCAACTTAACGCAAGTAAAACAACTGGTTAGCCGTACGTACCTAATGATAGAATCCATAATATAACATACAGAAGGAAATGTATAAAAACAATTTCGATGTTGTTCATTGTCTTGTCAAATTGTCTGGCTACCGCCTTGCAAACATACCTTTGTTCGCAGTCTGTCAGAGTCTATAGTTGTAATAAGAACAACAATGATCTGAAGAATAATTGATCTCTAGTCTTTAAAACGAAATCTGTAAAGACCGTTAAATAGTTTTACAGTTTTGAGTTTTTTTTTAGTTTCTATTGTGAAGCGCATTTATAAACATATAACTAAATTCGATGAATAATAAACAAATAAAAAAAAGTGTGAATCGTGAAACGTTCTTCAATTGTCAGTCAAACTAAAATATAGCTTATGAATTCAACCAGTTTCAGTTTGGGTTGGAGAGGGGAAATATATAAATATGAGCATTAATTTTTCATGAAAATCATTCAAGTGAAGAGATATACAAGATTAAGTTTTACATTGGTAATTGCAACAGGCTACTCGGCATTTCATCTTGCTCATAGCTAGTATGCTGCATTGCATACTCACATTATGCATGTAGATGTAGGTGTGTGCCGTGTGCTCTGGTATTGTAGTAATCCTTAGTTAGAATACCCAAAGATATAATCTTTGTTTCTTGCAGTCCCATATCCATTTAATTAGAAGCATCCATGCATGCATGTGTGTGCTTGGAGCTAATATCTTGTAAATCCAGTGAGATAAATTATTTTTGCAAGCCAAAAATATATTTTGCATGATTCTCTATCTCCAAATTTGTTTGAGGAGATATCATAACACGTTTTAAGTAGGAACATATTTGATACAAGCTCAGTTAAAAAGTGAAGTAACTGTTGACACATCTCTGTTTAAAACGATCACGTTCAGAGATATATAGCATAAACATGAAGTGTCCAAGTTTGTTACACACTGTGATTCCAGTACTCAAAGTGATCTCACTTTTGACAGCGGTTGTTTCCGGTGATCTTGGTCAGAAACAGAAGAAGCCACCTAATATCATTTTCATGCTTTGTGATGACGCGGTATAAACTCATAAAAGTTTAATTTGTTTATGTTTTAGCCAGTAGTTACATAAGTCATTCAACTTTAAAACGTGGTGTGTGTTATTGTGCCAAGTTCTGATTCATGTGTCTCGTCTGATTTTGTAGGGGTGGAATGATTTCAGTTTTCATGGATCATCCCAAATTCCCACACCGAATATTGATGCGCTAGCATTAAACGGGATTGTATTAAATAGTTATTACGTGTCACCATTATGTACTCCGTAAGTAGCAAAAATCCTAGAGTTTGTTCAACCTTTCGATTGACATTTCAAATAGACTTAATAGTGAATAATATTACATTGAATACATTTCAGAACAAGAGGTGCAATTGTGACTGGAAAGCATCCCATTCATTTGGGTATGTGTAATATGAATGTTAATGTTAATACGCAATGAATATCCTCAACGAATCTTATTTGCTTGCAGCATCAGCTTATAAAACAAGGCTGCTGTAGTTTTTATCGGATAAAATTTATGCTTGATCACATAAAACTTAGCGCGTGTCTAACTTTTGCTTTGTTCCATTCTTTTTGTGCCATCATAAAATCAAGGCTTGCAGCATTATGTGATAATGGGAGCCTCATCGGGTGGCTTACCCCTCAAAGAGAGATTACTCCCCCAATACCTGAAAGATCGTGGATATTCCACACACCTTGTGGGAAAATGGCATCTAGGACATTCGGCTAAAGAATTCACTCCAACGTACAGAGGATTTGACACACATTTTGGATACTGGCTTGGGAAACAAGATTACTACAGTCATATTTCCATTGATGGAAAGGATTCAGATGTAAGAACTTGGCGATATCTAAAGGGGAAAATCCATGAAACTTGTTTTAGTTACTTGGTAGATGCATCAAGAAGATGCAAAAAATTGTTCCGATGTTGTTGCTTCAAACGTACAATTTTCATACGTACCTGTCATTACTGGCATAAAAGATCAAAAACAACTTTTCTTTCCGTCAAACAACTACGTAAAAAATACATAGCTCTACTTCACACGTTTTTCATAAAAGCCAAACGACAGGTATCTAATTAAGATACAGGAGATTTCCCCATGTAATGCAGTTTACTTGGTAAAACTCTTTCAGGGTAATGGATGCTGGGGATATGATTTCAGAAATAATTCTGAAATTCATCGTAATGTCTTTGGTCAATATGAGTAAGTAAAAAATAATCAATAATAAAAGAAAAACGTGTGAAGTAGATCCATGTATTTTGTTAGTAGTGATTTGACGCGAAAGAAAAGTGATTTTTGCATCTTTTATGCCTGCATAATGACGGTACGTATCGAAAATTGACGTTTGAACAACAACATCGGCAACAATTTTTTGCATTTCTTGATGGCATTTCTACCAAGCTAACTAAAACAATTTCATGGATTTTCTCCCCTTTAGATATCGTACAAGTTTACACTGAATCTTTTCCATCAATGAAATATGGACTTGTAGTAATCTTCTTTGCCCAAGCCAGTATCCAAAATGTTTCAAATCCTCTGTACGTTGGACGTGAATTCTTTAGCGAATGTCCCAGATGCATTTTCCCACAAGGCGTGTGCTGGAATATCCACATCTTTCAGGTGATTGGGGGAATATCTCTCTTTGAGGGTAAGCCAACCCGATGAGCTCCCATTTATCACATTAATGCTGCCAAGCCTTGATTTTATGATGGCCCATCAATTAAAAGAATGGAACCAAAGCAAAAAGTAGGACACGCTGCTAAGTTTTTGTGTGATCAAGCATAAAATTTATCCGATAAAAACTACAGCAGCCTCGTTGTTTGTATAAGCCAGATGCTCAAGCAAATAAAATTTTTTGCAGGGATATTCATGCCGTATTAACATTAACATCTCATATTCACACACTACCCAATAATAATGGCGATGCCCTTTCCAGTCACAATTGCACCTCTTGTCGTGAAATTGATTCAATGTAATATATTCCACTTATTAAGTCTATTTGAAGAATGTCAATCGAAAGCTTGAACAAAACTCTAGCGATTTTTGCTACTTACTGGAGTACATAATGGCGTGACACGTAATAACTATTTAATACAAATCCCGTTTCAGCTAGCGCACATTCAAATTCGCGCTGCGGAATTTGGGATGATCCATGAAAACTGAAATCATTCCAACCCCTACAAAATCAGACGACAGACAACATGAATCAGAAAACTTGGCCCACGAATAACACACACCACGTTTTAAAGGAATGACTTATGTAACTATTGGCTAAAACATAAACAAATAAACTTTTATGAGTTGTATACCGCGTCATCACAGAAGGCATGCAAAATGGCATTATTAGCGTCGGCTTCTCTCTGATTTCTGACCAAGATCACCGGAAACAACCGCTGTCAAAAGCTGAGATCAGCTTTGAAGTACTGCGAACTCACAGTGCGTAACAAACTGGACACTTCATGTTTATGCATATATCTCTGAACGTGATCGTTTTAAACAGAGAGCTGTCAACAGTTACTTCACTTTTGTTAACTGAGCTTGTATCAAATAATAGTTCCTACTTAAAACGGTGTTATGATTATCTCCTCAACAAATTTGGAGATAGAGAATCATCAAAATATATTGTTTAGGCTTGCATAAATATAATTTATCTCATCTTGGATTTACCAAGTATTAGCTCCAAGCACACACATGCATGCTATGGATGCTTCTAATTAAATGCGATTATGGACTGCCAAGGAAACAAAGATTATATCTTTGGCGTATTCTAACTAAGGATTAACCACAATAACCAGAGCACACGGCACACACCTACATCTAACATGCATAATGTGGGTATGCAATGCAGCATAACTTAGCTATGAGCAAGATGAAATGCCGAGTAGCCTGCTTGCAATTACCAATGCTAAACTTAATCTGATATCTCTTCACTTTGAAGTGATTTCATGAAAATAGATGCTCATATTCATATATTTCCCCTCTCCAACCAAACTGAAACTGATGAATTCATAAAGCTATATTTTAGTTTGACTGACAACTTGAAAACGTTTCACGATTCACACTTTTTTTATTGTTATTAGTTCATCGAAATGTTTATTATATGTTTATAAATGCGCTTCACAATATAAACTAAAAAAAAAACTCAAAAACTGGTAAGAAACATTTAACGGTCTTTACAGATTTCGTCTTGAAAGACTAAGAGATCAATTGATTCTTCAGAATCATTGTTGTTCTTATTACAACTATAGACTCGGACAACTCGGCCGGAACAAAAAGGTATGTTTGCAACGGTTAGCCAGACAATTTGACAAACAATGAACAACATCGAAATTGTTTTATACAGTTCCTTCTGCTAATTATGATTAGGGATTCTATCATTAGGTACGCTACGGCTAACAAGTTGCTTTTACTGCGTTACAGTGTGAGACCTTAGCACTATACATATCTGTAATACATTGTAAAATATGCTTTATTAGCATGCACTCTACATTTAACATTGTGCTCATGCAGACACATAATAAGTATGACGTTAAATAGACAGATTTACAACTGATAATTGAAAGAGTCTGGTCGAAATTACGCGAAAGTAGCAGTTGACTTTACTGGATAATTGTAGGTGCTGCCATCAGAGGAGTATGATTGCAGTGAGCAATCATACCGGCATTCAAGTTTGTGTATACTACACAAAGAAAAATTGCGTTACATCGTTACTGTGTGTCTTCACCAACAGCCAAACCAAAAATTATAAGTATGAATGATCCATGCCCAGCCAAAATCCCTAAACTGTACATAAAAATAGTCTGCCAACGAAGTAAGCCGTGTGAATAAACATCTTGGCGTGCCATAAGAATACGCGACGTCTATCTTCACAAAAATGCTACACATACTATATTACCTGCTCACCTTTATCGTAAATAACTTTGAATGAATTATGGGAACAATGCTTTAGAATATGCGTTAAAAATTTTAGAATAGATGTATGGTTGAATGTTCTGAATGTTCCAGTCCAATACAATACAGAAATTGTTTACTATCGCTAATAAAGCCTACTTGGATTTTACAAGTTTGCGCGCGCTAGCTTTTGAAAAGGCATAGTAGCGTAGACAGACAAATCGTTTCTGCCGAACAGCATCAAGGTGAGCATGACAAGTAT